>PVHP010040025.1:0-16050 GCA_004024765.1 Zapus hudsonius | reverse complement strand
GTTTGGGTTTAAAGAAGGAATCAGATACCTTGATAGTGGACAGGAGGAGCTCCTTAGAGAGTCAAGATCCAGTACAGATTTCCAGGCTTAAAAAAGTCATACATGAGCTTAATTTGTAAATGGACAAATATGAGTCTAAATGATCAGCTGAAATGAAAGCCTGGGAGGTCTAACATTTGTGTTCAGGATCATTATCATATTTAATTATCCATAGAAAATATCCTTAAGACCAATAAGTGTGATGAACCTAAGCAGTTATGTCCAGCGATGATTGGTCCATGTCTTGCTGTGACCTCACAAGCAGCCATTGTGACAGGTGCTGACGTCACTCTGCACATGGCCTTGATCTGAGCTGTACTGTGGTCAGTACAGCGTGAGGAGCTGGTCAGTTAAGACCTTTTTTTTTTTCTTTTTTTTCCCTTTTTTATGTAGGATCAATAACCAGGATTGGTTCCTGATAAGGATATTAACCCGAAGAAGATGCTGAGGCGGTGGAACCAGAACCACATGGAGAGACCCACAGACAAAATGGCTCTCAAGGCCACTGTGAGGTGCTGGGCGCCATCGCCCAGGGAAGCTCCTCGAGGTCAGGCTGGTCACGATGCCGTGGAAAGGTCTGGACTATAGGAGGTGGACTTCATGAAGAGCCTGAACCATCCAAAAAGATAAATGACCCGAGGCCTACGTGACCTCACCTTGGAGCTGGGACCTAGGGACCCCTGAAACTCAGGGAGGAGCTGGGCACCTGGACGGCAGGAAGCCTGAAGGATTTTGGTCCAGATCGCCTGCTGCTGATTGTACTGTGGTCCACGGGTCCTGAAGTCCAGAACATGCTGAAGAACCTGCAGGGAAAGTCAAACTGAACAACATAGGAATGGATTGGGCGTCAAAGCTGCCCAGCAGGATACGTTTCCTGGGAAATGTTACAGCCCATGCTGCAGATCAAGCCTGATGGTTTCAGGCCATCTCCACTGGGAATATCCAGAGTCACTCCAGGATTCAGAGGCTCATAGTGATTGTTCCAAGTGATTAGAAAAACCAACAGCTACTGTTTAAACTGAGCAAAAGTCAAAATGCAAACTGGTGCAGACACTATGGAAATCAACATGGAGGTTTCTCAAACAGATGAAAATTGAACTACCATTGAACCCACCTTTACCACTAATGGGCATATACTCAAAGGATTCCACCTTCTACTACATAGGTACTTGTTCTACCTAGTTGATGGATGCTGTATTCCCAATACCTTGGAAATGGAATCAGCCTAGATGTGTATCAGTAGAAGAATGGGTGATATAAAACGTGGCTTTATCTAAGAACCTATGATACTGAGCATATTGTTGTGTTAATATATGTAATTTTAAGCCAATAAATACATTAAAAAACGTGGCACATTCATTTCCACAATGGAATTCTACTCTACCATAAAGAAAAAGGACATTATGAAATTTGCAAGAAAATGGAAGGAACTAGAAAACATTATTGTGAGGTAGGTAAACAGGCACAAAAAAGTAACACATTCCTCTCACATTCAGAACCTAATTGAGAATCTTTATAAACGTGTGCTTTTGTGAGAAGTAAGCGTGTGTTGAGGGAAGAAACCTAGAAAGGGACATGAGAGGAAAAACAAAACCACAACAGGCTTCAAGGGAGATAGAAGGAAAGGCAATAGATCCAAGTGATGTGAAAATAAAGGGGGAATGCTGAGCCTGGCATAGCTTAAGTGGGGAAGGGAGTTAGGCAGATGGGGTTAAAGATGGGCAAAGGAAGGTCAACCAAATGTCCATGGACAAAGAGAAGAAATGAAAAAAATCTGCACGGGCCTGCTGTAAGATATCCTTTAATGGTCGTGTCCCATGGATTAGCCTTACTCTCTATTAAACTGTGCTCTCCTGTTCGAAGTGGCTATTCCTTAAACTGATTCATGTGAAGCCGCTGGCCCTTACCCCAACTTCATGTTCAAGTTGATCTCAATTTTAAAATAATATATTTTTTTAAATAATCACTAGATAAAAACACGGAGCAAAGGAGACCATTGACACATGGAAACTAGTTTGCTGCCTGATGGATCTATTGAAGAAGTACTTATATGTCTCAAAGTGGCTTCTGATATTGTCCCTGGGCTTATAAACAAAAAAATTTCAGAAACACACAGACAGATAAGCAGCCAAAGCAGCCCTAAAAGTAATTCTCAATATTCTGGGTGTTTAATCCACTTTTCTCTATTGTTTTCCTTAACGTCTTAGAATTCATTATCTTTCTGAGTTCCTATGTGGGGTTTTTCCTGGAACCCTCTCTTTCCCAGGATACCATTGACATAATAACATTGAGTTCTTTTTTTTTTTTTTCAGGTGTTCTATTTCCTGCACTCTTACATATCTGCCATTGGTTAGTTCTTGTGTTTTCTGGTCTCCAATGACCTCTGCCCCTCTGGGCTCTTACCACTCAGCCATTGGTGAGCTCAGGAGTCAGCTTTCCTCTATTTCACTCTTTCCACACACACAAGGGTTTGTCACTGGTGAGTTCATTTGGCTGCCTTGTTCCGGCACCCTCTCTGTAACCCCTTTCCCAGGCTCCCACGAAAAGACCATTGGTGAGTTCAGCTATCAGCTTTTTATTGGCATTCTCTCCTTTGTCCAGGCTGTCATTGATGCATTAAGGTACTGGCTTTTCTCCTGAGTTCCTAGTGATTGACCATTGGTAAGTTAGGGAGCCGGTTTTGCTCAAGCACCCTCTCTCTTCTCTGGGCTGAGTCCAGGTGCTATCACTTGTGGGCACCCTCTTTGTTCCCGGCAGCTGAGAATGATTCCAGCTCTGAGATACGGACTCCATGTGAGTCAGAGAATAGCTGTAACTGGACTGAGATCACCTCAACTAGCTTGTCCATGAAGCAGCACCTAGTATCTCCAAGACTGAACTCCAAGCAGGATGAACAGAGTAGACAAATGAAACAGACACACACACACACACTGCCAAGCACAAACTCCCTGGCTTTATGTGGGCACTGGGGAATTAAACCTGGGGATTAAACTGGGAATTAAACACTGGGTGGGTCCTTAGGCTTTGTTGACATGCACCTTATCACTGAGCAATCTCTCCAGCCTCTAAATGCATTTTTAACCCAAGTGTGCCAGAAAATCTTGACCAAGTACTGCCCTTATGAGTAAGTGTCAATTCAAATTGGCAGCACAGAAAACCAAGTCAATGTATTCCACTAAGAACTATCAATCCTTTTGTAGAAGATTCCTCTGAAAACCACACAAACTGCAAAGAACTTAAAAGAATGATCATAAATATGTAAAAAGAAGACACGGATAAATGCATGAAGGATGAAATCATGCATTCAAAGAGGATACAAATAAGTACTTAAATGAATTCCAACAGAACACAGATAGATGAAGTCAAACCAGGATATGAAGAGGGAACTGAGTAAAGAAATGTTAAACTGAAAAGAAGCTGGAAATGGGGAAATAAAAGACAAAGAAAAAACTCATTGAAAGTAGTGTATATGCCTTTTCATAGAGAATTTCAGTATCCATCACTTTGATTCAAAAGAAAATTAGCTGCAAGCAATTACGTAATTGGCTTTTTTAATGTCAGGGTATTTCCACCTGGGAGATGAAAAAGTGTTTATTTCACTTAAGAAAAAGGGCTTTATCTGAGATGAAAATATTTTGGTGGCACAAGAGCAGCACAATCCTGTGTTCTAAAGCTCACTGCTTATGAATAAGCATAATTAGTGCTTTTCTCTCAAAAAAGGAACATATTTTCCTTTTACCAGGCATAGCGGAGAATAAATGTAGCAACACTTTTTATGATAAGAGAAAATCATTCAAGCTCAGTAAACACAAGCACCCTGTGTGTTGGTTTGAATGAATGTATGTGCCCTACAAACTCAGGTTTTCTAATTAAGATTAAACTTCCTACTTAATTCTCTATCAGGCAGATCTCTCTTGGAGTATGTGTTTCACTGGTGGTGACAGATTTTGGTCTAGCTCTATTGGGTATGTAGTGAGCCACTATGGCTGTTTATGCTTTTTGATGTTGGCTTTTCCATCTCTGCGATGGAAATGTGGAAATGAGACAGTGTCTATGGCCATGATGGAGCTTCCCTTGGAGTCTGTATTCTCTAAATAACCCCTTGCCTCTCATAAACTGCTTCTGGTCAGAAGTTTGTCAGCAACAGGAAGGTAATTGCTACACCTGGGTAAATATGCAGGTGTAGGATTGCTGTCCAGGCTTGTGAACAGTCTGCTTCAAACTAAGTATATGTGCTAAGCTTCTGTCTTGCTGGCTCATCAAGGCCTCTGTGATGGTTAAGTTTTGATGTCAGCTTGACCTTTTAAGTAATCTTGGGTGGGTCTCTGAGGAAGTTTACATGAAGGCAGCCACTTAGCAAGGGGCAGGATGTAAAGAAGCTCAAAGAAGCTAGAACTAAACATCCTTTCCTGTGTGGGCAGTGCAGGAAGAAAATTCCAGAGACTTAGGAAGCCATTAAGTCTGTGAAAGGGTTGTAAGACCCCACCCTAAGCCTATATAAAGGGGAGCAGCCTCTTTTGCATTCTGGAACTTCCCCTGTATCTATAGCTACAAATAAATCCTTTCCTCCCATAAACTGTGCCTGGTTTGAAGATTCATCCCAGTGGTGTGTGGCTGACTGCGACAGCCTCTGACCTGCTGAATCATCTCAGCTCTTTCCTATTCCTTACATTGAGGAACATACAAGTTGATTCTTTTTGCAAAACCATGTTTGATTTCCTATAGAATAATCAAAACTTTAAATAATCACCAATATTCAAAAATAAACTCACGATTCAAGGTTGTCATCTCCCCACTAGTATTTTACAATAAGTAACCAAAGTAAAAGGGATTCGATTGTGAGATGTGTTTTCTTTCTTAAGTATCCTTATAACATCCATTTAATAGGTGATATGCATGATAGAACACAGTTAAGAGTATGATTACTCCACTCTTGAGTCTTTCACAACCATAATTGAGCTCAAGTGCATTCTATTTTGTGTGCAGCTTTAATACTTATCTTAATACAGATTTGAATTCATAAAGAATTCATAAATTCTGGACCTATGTTACTTTTTAGAATACAAAGAGATAGACAGAAAGCAAACATTTGATAGTTATAATCTGAACTTTATCATTACTCTCCTAAAGTTAAAGAAGAATTGCTTATAAAGACATCATCATGGGCATCATGGATTCCAAATGGGAGGACAGTTCATTGACTGTTCAGTTATTCAAATCATCTCTTGTCTACATTATTTTATGGTGATGGAGAGTGCCACCCTCTCATGAACACAGTATGCTTGGAGAAATGCTGGAATCATTTTTGACTTTTCTCATTTGAAGTCTCAATGTTTCCTGACAGTCACCTGTAGATGGTGCCTAAATTCCAAACATCCCTGTTGCAGTCAGCTTTCTTATTGCTGTGAAAAAGAGCCCATCCAAAAGCAGCTTGTGGGCGAATAGGTTTATTTGGGCTTACAGACTCGAGGGGAAGCTTTGTGATGGCAGGGAAAATGGTGGCATGAGCAGAGGGTGGACATCACCTCCAACCCAGCACTTCAAGCAGCAACAGGAAAATGTGCCAAACACTGGCAAGGTGAAGCTGGCTGTAACACCCATAAGCCCGCCCCTAAAGGTACACCTCCAATAAGGCCCAGTTCCAAAACTGCCATCAGCTGGAGATCAAGCATTCCTGCACATTAAGTTTATGGGGGATACCTGAATCAAGCCATCACCATCCCTAAGAAAATATCATCTGTCAGGACTTGATGTATAAGTAGGTAGACACCTGTAAGTGCAGAGGGCTGACTATCCTCATCTCCTTCCTTTGGATTTAATGGACTGTTACAAATCAAACTTTGTAGATAGGAAAGCTTTCTGTAATCACCAAACTAATTACAGTGCAGACTGAATCAATTGTTAAGCATTACTAGCTCTGCTCATAAATCACAAAATCCTTTAATTAGGGGCTTAAATCCCACGGGGAAAGAGAGAGGTGGGGGTGAACATTCAAATGGATGTTCCTGTTGCCAAAAGCTTTGCAGAACATGACTTATGAAGCCCTCTTCCCATCCTTTGATCTGCCTAATGCTTCCCAAGCACTTTCTCCTGGGAAGGTAGAACACTTCCTTCCTTCCATGTAATTTCCTCTACATTCTCAACAGTGATCCACTGAGACAGGTCTTCATATTCTGTCATTGTTTGGCTTATGAAGTTTAGAGAACTCATGACTGTCTAAATCCTATGTTTATACATGGAGGAGCTGAAAAAAATTATATCTTCTGTCTCCCAACCAACAGTTCCAACTTCCTAGCCACCACATGGGCAAATTTGAGGCCCTTCCAGAGTGGGTAGGGGGTGGTATCTAGGGAAGAAACACCAGGATGATGATAGAATGACATCTTTCTTTTGAATGTCATTAAATGATATGCAATATCAAATAGGAGAAAAGTATAGGGCTAAATAAAAATAACAATTATGATAGTCATTAGCACATATTTGACTAGAAAGTAGAGATGGCTAAATGCTTTTAAAAGTTTCCATTAAATTCTCATGATAAACATATAAAAAATTTTAATGCTATCCCCACTTTAAATATGTGTGTTCATGACTACAATGAGTCTAATGTGATTTAAATAACATGTCTAAGGTCACAGCTTAAGATATGAACCCAAGCACGTTGACTTCAAAGCCAGTCAATAAATATCCCAGAGAAGTCAAGACATCTGACCTGCACAGTTCAGGTTTAGAAATGTGTTTAAGGGGATGCAGAGAACTGGGAGTGGGTGGGAGGAATGGAGGGACTTATACACTAATATAAACCAATTATGAATCACCATAAAATCCTTACTTTCATACAGTAAGTTCCCTAGGAAGCTGTGGGCATCCTCTAGTAAGAGGGGCCCTGAGTAGGGTAGGAGGAAGCCTAATGTCAAGACAAATTTCTCTGGCCTGTAACTCTCTGTCCCAGTCATTGGTTACTTCACACACTGAGCTGTTGATTGAAGAGACCTAAGAGGTCCCTAAAACAAGACAAGCTTATGTCAAAACTCTTGAATACCTATCCAAGGCACAAGGTAAGACCCTATTGCTGAAGATACCACAGACTATCATTACACAATACCAAGAGACCCTGCTTGATACAGAACGGTAACCAGCTTCCAGATGGTAGCATGTGTAGTGCTAGAAGGTGTTACACAAGCTGTCAGGGTAAATTGGTCAATGATATTACAAGAAAACAGAAGTCACTGATATACTACATTGACTGATGTTAAGAGAAGGCTGAGGACACGGATCTATGGAAGAGAGCAGTAAGCCAAGAAAGTGGCACTAAAGCTAGGTAGGTAATCAATGGCTTTTTGATTGGCTGAGAGATCACTCAGTGGCAAGGAACCTTTAGCTAGAACTGTGATCCATGGCAAAATCTTATGGGAATCAAGAACCTGGGCTCCAAGGGGAAATTCCCACTCACCGGAGATCTAGAAAGATGCTATACCCATCAGAATCTCTCCAGATTAACAATGTTTGACTCATTTAACCTATACTGATCTTACTCTCCATTGGAGATTCTGTTTGTATTTTTCAGAAGCCAGAGAGAAACGTGGACAACCCAATTCCCTCAACAGGACCTGATGAACCACCCCCAACTTATGATATAGGGCCTATAGGAAATCTTTGAGGAAGTGGCAAAATGAGCAAGAGACCTATCTCCACAGCAAGTCAAATAACTTATGAAAAGATAATAGAGACAGACACTGAGGATACCCAACACAATCCAAAGCAAAAATCCAGAGACTTTTAGGACCTCAAGAGTAAAGTAGGCTTGGAGTTCACCCACCATGACTCAGGGAACTGAATGGATGAGGGGGCAGAAAGGTTGTAAGAGCCTTGGTAGGGGAGAATATCGAGTCATTGGTCCCCTCAGCAGCAACACACAAAGGAAAAGCCTGGCTGTCTCTAATACAATTAATAATCCCCTATTCTCTGGTCTTGTCTATTAGGCCCCCCAGGAGGGCCTTCAGCAGGTTGGGGACCGGGAGGAGGGAAATGGGGATACAATCACAAGACTTGCTCATACAATGTATCTATTTACCGTGGTGGGGGAGATGGTCCAGAGGCATAGCACCCATCAGTAACAACTGACTTGGGCCAGGAAGACCGGGATGAGTACTAAGATATCCAGGATCCCTTGCCACAAGGACTAATACAGACAGCCCACGAAGGAGGATATACAACTGATCAGGGATGGGGAGGGGGGGAATTGGGGAATTTGGGATAACAATGCATGGTTTGCCCACTAAATAATGTAACTCATTATGGACAATAAATATTAAATAAAAAAAATAAATGTAGTTAAATCTAAAACTCAATTATTTTTAAAAATAATTGTGAATGTCCATGTAAATTATGCCCCCATAAACATTCACTTATATTTTTTTCTTTAAAAGTATCACCTAGAGCCTTGAACTAAATCAAAGTAGTATCTAAGTGTTTGTTCTCTGATCGCAGGTAGATTGGAAATCCCCCCTACCCCTGCTTGTTCTTCCATGAGTATCCAGAAGACACAGGAAGAACTAAATATTTACTGTTGCAGACAGCTTTCTCATTGCTGGCACAAAGAACCCTACCAAGAACAACTTGTAGGAGGAATGGGTTTATTTTGGCTTACAGACTCTAGGGGAAGCTCAGTGATGGCAGGGAAAGTGATGGCATGAGCAGAGGGTAGACATCACCTCCTGGGCAGTATCAGGTGGACAACAGCAACAGGAGGGTGTGCTGAACACTGGCAAGGGGAAACTGGCTATAAATCCCATAATCCCGCCATCAATATCACATCTCCAACAAGGTTTTAATACCCAAACTGCCATCTGCTGGGGAGCAAGCATTCAGACACATAAGTTTATGGGGAACACCGAATCACTCCCCCATAATTAATTATTGTTATCTAGGAGGATAGAGATGAGTTTTTTTAGTTTTCATTTTACTTTTTCTGTTTTGTTTGCATGCTATTTTGTATTCCTTTTATTATTATAAATTATAAAGGAAAATGTCACTGCTCAATCATTTATTTTACATTGTCTTCCTTAGAATCCAAATTTTCTACTTTATATTTTTCTCAAAGTTTTTCCAGTACATATTTCTTCCCTTTCAGTTGGGCTGCAGGCTCCTTGAGAAGAGGAGATAGAGCATCCCACCTTATATTTGCTCTTTGTATTTACTGCTTAATGATTAGCAACCACTGTAAGCATGGGCTCACACATGCAGATCCAGAATTTAAGTGCTTTGGCTAAAGCAATATATTGTGCAGAAAATTTATTCTTTTTTATTTTATTCCTAGGGCAGACTTTCATATTGAACATTACAAATTTTGGGTTTTATACAGAAGAAAGAAAACATTTAATTGGCCAGAATGAGTTGAGAACACTACCTACATTGTGGATATGATTGGTTTTACAGATTTCTAATAAAACTCCCTTTTCTTCCCAACCTATTTCCTGTCCCAGGATTGCTCATCCCACTATTTTCTGGGGGGAAAATATACTTTGAGAACAGTAGTTACAACCAAATCTCCAGATGTGAAGGCAGAGATGTGGGAACCTTCAGAGAGGTTTCTAAAGGAAAGAACCTCTCCTAGAGTTACTTTTCTTTCTTCCTTGACCCTTGAAAGGTCCTGGTTTCTTTGGCTTCCTTCTCCCTCCATCTTTCCTTCTAGGAAGACATATCTCAATACCATCTGATAAGTTAGGTTGGATGCACGACAATATTTCTTTTAATTTATTAATTTTTTAAAATATTTTATTCATTTTCAAGCAGAGATACAGAGAGAGAGAGAGAGAGAGAGAGAGAGAGAGAGAGAGAGAGAGAGAGAGAGAGAGAGAGAGAGAGAGGGCACCAGGGCCACCACCTTGTGGGTCTGGCTTATGTGGGTCCTGGGGAATTGAACCCAGGGCCTTAGGCACTGGAGGCAATTGCCTTAACCACTGAGCCATCTCTCCAGCCCTATTAATTTTTTTAATTTTTCATTTTTATAGAACTCTTATCACACTACTGGTGTCTATTGCCAGTTGGAAGCTCTGTTGGCAAACTCTTTGATATCAGAAACTCTTCACATGAATTAAGTATATGGAGATGAATATTAAAATTAAAAAAAACTAAAATAAAACAAAAGTGTGTAAATGCTGTAGGTAAGTGAAAGTTAAGGGCTCTGCCCTGCAGCTCACACGTTTTTGGCATCATCTCATATCTCAAAGAAAGAACCTTAAACCCTTTCTGGTGTGTGTGTGTGGTGTGCGTGTGTGTGTCTGTATGCTTATGAGCACATGTGTGTGAGGGTATGAATGCCCACATATGCCCGTATGTGTCGAGACTAAGGTCAATGTCAGATGCCTTCTTTGGTTGCTCTTCTACCATACTTTTGAGACAGTGTCTTGCCGAGCCTAAGACTCAATGACTCGAATAAAGGGAGTAACTAGAAAATCTTAGACATCTTCCTGCCTTCACTTTTTAATGTTGGGATGAAAATTCTGTTTTCTCCAAAAATGTGAAAGCAAATGAACAAGGCCTTCATTGACCTAACCAACAAGTTGTTCTTAAGCACTTAACAACCCTCATTCAGGTGCTAACTCACAGATTATCACTAGGAAGAGGTTTGGGAATGGGAGTTAGCATTAGATTTCATCCCAATTGACCTCTGACATTTGAGAAAATAAACTACTAACATTTATGAACCTTAGTTTTTTCATCTGTATAATGATAAAGGTATATATAACTCAAAGGGTTTGTATCAAGAAGTTATATGTGTGGCGCCCTTAGATCAGTTTCTGGAATATAGGAAACCAGCACTGATGTTATGTCAATGTCATCAACCTCAACACCATTTGTGGTTCAAAGTTAGGTTGATGATAAAATTTTGCTTTAATGTAATCTTGTGTACCAGCCAACCCCGTGTCAGATGGAGAAGGTATGTGGGATGGGAGTGGAGGGAGGAACTTTTGCTTCTCTCTGAGATTCACTCCAAATAATTATAGCTGGATGTGTTGAATATTGAAAGTCAATGCCACTTTCTGAAAGTACTAGATGCTGAAAGTGACCAATAATGCCTACATTGTAGAGACCATTCTAATAACAGAGAGATACTCCTTGTATATGTGATTTCTTATTTATTTTTTGAAACAGGGTCTTACTCTGTAGTTTCAGGTTGGTCTCTTGTCTCAACTTCTTGAGTATTAGGATTAAAATCATGACCCACCACACCTAGCTATTATGTGTTTTTTTCCCAGACCTGTGGATTTATTCACTAAATCAGTGGATCCTTTACTGTAGAATGAACAGAGCACCTTATTTACATTACTTTGGGGAGAAATTTTTCATTAGCTCAACTAACTGAAAAGTCTAACTAACTGGTGGTTAGTTCTATATGGTCCTGATATTCAAATGATGTCACCATCCCTGTGGCCTTTCCAGCCCTTGCTTTCTATGACTGTGTTTGCTTTAGGGTCCATGTAGGTAGAGGATGTCTAACAAGCCTCATGCTTGCTGCTTCTTATGCTCAAAAACTGGAGTCTTTCTAGTCACTTAGACAAAAGTCTTTGTTGAAGTCTGAAGACTCCTGCTTGGCCAGTTACTAAATTGATCGCTGTGGTCAATACAATAGGATGACAATCCTGGAATATATTACATTAGTAACATGCCAAGGACCCAATCATGAAACTGGTGCTTTCTTGAAGGAAACCAGTGCTATTTTGCTAGGAAGACTGTGATTCTATAAAGGTAACACCCATATTCTTTGCTATTTACATTTCCTGGAACCCTTCTTTCTAGTCAATGTACAATCTTCTAAATTTTCACTTGCTCTATTTTGACTTAAGCCCCTGATGGCTGAACAAATTAGCTTTTGTCCTCAGTTTGTGAAAATTGCATATATACATATCTCTCTTTTTTTTCCAAGGTAGTGTCTCGCTCTAGCCCAGGCTGACCTGGAATTCACTATTTCACTATACATTCTCAGGCTGGCCTCCATCTCACAACAATTCTCCTATCTCTGCCTTCCAATTGCTGGGATTAAAGGTGTATGCCACCACACCCTGCAGAGTCAGGTATATTTTATTATTATCTTTATTGTTTTACATTTGTTTGTGAAATTGCTTTAATATTATAAATGCTTCAGAAGAGCAGAGGCTCCAAATTGTGTGTGTGTGTGTGTGTGTGTGTGTGTGTGTGTGTGTGTGTGTGTATGGAGGGAAACTTGAACATCATCCTCAGTAACACTATACACTTCTTTTTGAGACAGGATCTCTTGTTGGCTTTGCACTCACCAATGCTGGATGGATGGCAGTGAGTTCCAGGGATCTGCCTGTCTCTACCTCTCCAGTGCTGGGATTACAGGTGTGTGCCACCATACCAAGAATTTTTACCTGGGTACTAGGTATCAAAGTCCAGCCTATGTGAGAGAGAGAGACAAGTGCTTTACTGCCTGAGTCACCTCCCAGCCCTTCTTAAGTCCCTGGCTAGGACCAGAGCAGTGACTCGTGCTCAGAAGGTGCTTTAGAAATACTTGCTAAATTAAATTTTCACAATAATGCCATATTTCTAAAATAGCAAATAATTATCATCATAAAGTAAACGAAACAAGGTGAAAGCAGAGCTTTCCTTGTTGTAAGTAGATTTTACTTCAAGTAGTGTAATGGTGGCTTTCAGAGATTAGCAGTGATTCCCAGTTAGAGGTTTGAGCTCATGTGGTAGATAAATACGGAGCATCTCTTCAATTATAGAGCAGAAGCTATTTCATGTAACAACCTCCAAATCACCATCTGAAAACAGTGATTATTTGTTTATGTGAATTGGGCAGACTCTAAAGTCAGGAAGCAGATGAAAGACTGGGGAGGGACATATGCTTGAATGAAAATAATGTTTCTCAATGAGTGTTTCTGCTCATTAGAGATGCCATGTGATTCATAAGCATAAGTGGTAATTGGAATGAGATTTTGGCCTGGGAGTTTGTGTACTATGAGCAAAACAGGAAAACTAGGTCTAGTCTCTCCATTGTCATACTGTTTTCATGTGGCATAAATGAACCTTCACAGTGGAGTCTGTAATGGTTAAGCTTTGTTGTCAACTTGACCTTTTAGTAATCTCTGAGGATGTTCATGGGAAGGCAGCCCTCTCAGAAGGGGGCAGGATGTAAGGTAGCTTAAGGAAGCTAGAAATGAACATCCCTTCCTATGAGGGCAGTGCAAGAAGAAAACTCTAGAGACTCAGGAAGCCAAGTCTGGGATAGGGCTGCAAGACCCCACCCTAAGGCTATATAAAAGAAAAAGAAATCTCTCTACCCCCCCCCCACCTGTTTGCTGGTATGTGTGTGTGGGGGGGTGCTGGTGATGGGTTTCTCTCTCTGTTTGGACCTGTGAAAGGGGCCAGCCTCTTTTGCCATTATGGAACTTCTCGTGAGCCTGTAGCTTCAATAAATCCTTTCCTCCCATAAACTGTGACTGGTTCACAGATTCATCTCAGCAGCATGTTATATGACAGAGTCAATCCTGATAACAAATAGAAATGAGCAGAGGAAGTTTAACTATTAGTAAGTTCCATGGTATTAACTTGGGATTTATTTCCTGGGTATATAAAATAGTTCTGAATGGGAAACTTTCTATTGCTCTGTGAATTGAATTAGTTAAGGTCTCATAAATTGATATGAGTTAAATGTGTGTTATCTTTGTTTGTTTTAAGGTAGGGTCTCACTTTAGCCCTGGTTGATCTGGAATTCACTATGTAGTCTCAGGGTGGCCTTGATCTCATGGTGATCCTCCTACTTATGCCTCCTGAGTGCTGGGATTAAAGGCGTGTGACACCATGCCTGGCATCTTTTAATTTTATTAATCTTTTAATTTTTATTTTGTGGTGGAATTGAAATCATTCCTTAAATATTTATTGAACATGTAATATATGCTAAGAATTGAATTAAATAAATAGGATTTGTGTTTCTTATTAAGTAGGAAGTTTGGTGTATTTATTTGTAATGCATGATAGAAAAAAATGCAACCAACTTGAAGAGAGTTTATGCCTTTAAAGAGATGTTGGTTTAAAAAAGACATCTTCAAGAACTGGACTTTGAATCAAGGTGAGATTTAGAATAACTGGAATTTATTGAATATTTGCTAAGTAATGGGCTTCCATTTTTGGTACCAATATTATTTTGTTTGTAGCTGTCACTTTTGAGTTTGGTATAATGATTATCTAGGCAAAATAGTTGAGGCATAGAGAAATGAAGCAACTTGACAGAACACACAGCTCTGGTCCTGGTAAGAGTTGGGATATGTGGGCGTGGTGTCTGGCCTTAGATTGGATAATTTTAATCACTGTATAATGGTGAATTTCAAGGATAGTAATAGTATTAATGGAAAACAGAGTACAGGAGAATATGAGGTGGGCATAGGGGAGAATAAGGAACACCAGGCTGAGTCTATAACAAATCATCTCCTATAGAATGAATGGCCTAAGGTCATGAGAAATCAAAGTGAAGACTGAACACTAATTACTGTATAAGGCAAACATTTTGGATTTCCCTTGCAAGTAACAGTCAGAATTAAATCCCCAGATAAGTTTCTGAATCTAGTAACTTGTTTGGTAAATGACTCATGAAGGACTCCCTCATTTGGGCAAGTGATAAAGTGTAGGGTAAGAAAAGAAAAAAAAAAAAAGATAATGCCATTGTGGAGGTATGTGAGGCATGTCAGGAAGTTCTGAAGTCTTTAAAATTTGTGATTTCAATTCCCTGAGGGAACTGAGCGGAAGAGGGGGCCGGAAAGATTGTGAGAGCCGTGGAGGGGGAGACGGTCCAGAGGCATAGCACCCATCAGTAACAACTCACTTGGGCCAGGAAGACCGGGATGAGTACTAAGATATACAGGATCCCTTGCCACAAGGACTAATACAGACAGCCCACGAAGGAGGATATACAACTGATCAGGGATGGGGAGGGGGGGAATTGGGGAAGTCGGGATAACAACGCATCGTTTGCCCACTAAATAATGTAACTCATTATGGACAATAAATATTAAAAAAAATTAAAAAAAATTTGTGATTTCAGATTCTAGCATCAGAAAGATCTCAAACTACTTGAAAACAGAGTTTGTGACTAATCAAACTCACAGAGGTGACAGCTACTCAATATCTTTATGAATTTAACAGATCTTGCTCTCAGTGAATGTAGATGTAATTCACATTACTGTTTGTAGTCTTTGTTCCTCAAGGTACTGAATGAACAAGGTTTATGATTTGGAGCTCCCTTTAGACTTGAATGAACAATGATTTAAGTGTGTCTGTGTGTTTATATGTGTGTGTGTTTGTGTGTGTGTGTGTGTATGTGTATGTGTGTGTTTGTCTGTCCCATAATGAAGTTAATGGTTCAGGATGAAATCAGTGTTGTCATATTGTGATTGTGAATTTCTATTATAAACTTGATCAGATCAATTTGGGTGAGTATAAAGGGACACATAGGAAGGATGAATGGATTAAGGAAGACTTTCCCCCAAAGTGGGCAGCCCTTTTGGTGACAGCCCATACATAAAAATGTTCCAGGAAAGAGTATACTTCTTTGCCTGGCTTTTCTTGCTACTTGCTTGTGAGTCCATCTACCCAGCTGCTATCCTTCACAGACATTGGAACTGAGCCACTTTGGCTATGCAATGTGGGCTAAAGCCTAACTGGCCTCTAGGCATCTTCCAGACATTTAGTGCCAGATTGGGACTGTTAAAACAACCAGTGTAGTGGATTGAACAGCTACCAGGTTCTCAGGTTCTTCAGCCTGCAGACAGATATTGTTGAACTGTCCAACTTGTATTATGTAACTTAATCTAAGAAATCTCCTTTATAGGGTTGGAGGCATATCTCAAAGCTTAAGAGATCTTGATATGCAAGCATAGGGGCCAGAGAGGACTTGAAACCAGCTGGATTTGATCCCCAACTCTGTGAAAAGCTGGGCATAGTCACACAAACTTGTAATACTAGTTCTGTCAGAGAACAGAGACAGGA
>PVHP010040024.1:0-16059 GCA_004024765.1 Zapus hudsonius | reverse complement strand
GAGGCTATAAAACCCAAACTGCCATCAGCTGAGGATTGGTCAATCAGAACACATTTGTTTGTGGGGGACACCTGGATCATACCATGACACTGTTCTCCACCCACTGGGGTCCTTCCTGGTATGCATACTGAATCTGTCCATAGGTTGGGTGGTTATGAACTGCAACAGAGGTAGCCAGTTTTTCTTTCTCTTTTTTTTTTCTTCCCCCTTTCTGTATTGTTGCTGAGGGGTATGATGTCTCTGGATATTCTCCCCCTCCATGCCTCTAGTCATGTTGGGTGAGTTCTTTAAAAAAAAAGTAAGTTTATATCTGATTTTTTCATATTTTATCAGGCTTGATTGAACCCCCTCCATACTTAAATGATTACTGGATTATTTTCTTTCCTTTCTGCTACCATATAATTTTTAAATAAACACTTGTTAGTCTCTAGTGAATGAAAGGTTAAGGGCTTCTCATGGGACGTGGCAAGGAAAGAGAGAGTGCTGCGAATAATTTGTAGGCTCATTCATGCCAGATGATAGCAGTTTATAAACCAGGCCAAACCTGACCCCAGAATAAGTTAGCATGACAGACACCAATGATTTCCAACATGACCAAAAGCAGAAGTACAGAGGCCCTTAAGATCTTGACAATAAAGCAGCCTTAAATCTCACCCATCATGACTCAGGGAACTAAGCAGAAGAAGGGGTTGAAAGAATGTAAGAGTCATGGAGGGGGAGAATATCCAGAGTCATTGCCGCCCTCAGCAACAACACACAAGGAGGCAGGAATCTGGATGCCTCCTGTGATATCCACAACCTCCTACCCCATGGAATGATCCAGTATGCCCACCAAGGAGGATACCAACATAATATTTATTAACACAATGTATTTAATATTGGATAATAAAAGTATAGATAAAAATTTAAAAAATGTAAAGAGGAAAGGTGAGTAAGTGATCTGTCTTTTCCCAGACAGTTATGAAACACTGGACAAGTGGTGAGCCATTGATTAGGTAACTGCTGTTCCTCACAGCCTCCAGCATGACATCTTCCTACTCAGGATTGACATTGACTTACAGCAGCCATGAGTCAAAAATGATTCATCACTAACCAAAAGATGGTCAGAAGAGAAATCACTCAATGTGACTATCCTTTCTTTGGTCCATTCAACCTGTGAATTTTTGGGAACATGCCTTTGAGAGTGCCAAAAGAGAAAAGAATACCCTGCCTTTGAGAAACTCGCTCAACTATGAGAGGACACAATTATAAAGTTTTTCCCTCAAGTTACATGTGGTATTTAAAAAGCATACATGAGAGATGTTTAGAGATAGTTAAGTGAGAGATAAAGTTAGGAGAAAATTACTGGCACTACTTGCACTAGTATATTTTAATAAAAATGATTGGTAACATTTTTGCAGACATAATGTGGAGAATACGAAAGTATCATTGCAGCAGTTACTGCAGGAAGCAGTTAGCAATTCTTGCTTAGCTACTAAAGGAAAGGGACTGAAATTTCTTAAGAGTAAAATCCCTATGGATCTGGAGCCCTCTGTGCTATGGAAAGTACATTTCATATCTGCTATGGATGCCTCAGGACATCGCAGCTCCATGACACAGATTTAAGAGAGGATTGGGAAAAGATGGTTCTGGTATTTCAGATATATTACTATGAAGTTTTGATGGTCTGGGCAAATGGAACCCTAGCTAGGTGTAGCCTGGGGAAATTAGTAAAATTTTCTCTCAAAATAGAAAAAGAACTGAATGAGAGTGTACATCAGTGACAGCCATTTTGCCTAGCATTTTCAATGCCATGGGTTCAATATCTAGTACTGGAAATAATATACATGAGATCAACTGTCATTACTAAAATGAGTCATCAATTTCAAAGTAAAGGCACACTGTAACAGTGATACTGAAAGAAATGGAGTCAAGCCTGAAACTGGAAGCAAAAGGAAGTTCAAAACCCATCATCAAATTCTGTGTTAAAGATCCCTATAATGCCTAAAGTGGCAAAGATAATAAATTTTAAAATCCACAATATAGTTTTAATAGAAAGGCAGCTATCAATTCCAAATATAGAGTATAGAATCTTTGCTGAGCAAAAGAGAGTATGTTTTTTTTTAAATAAGAAAATAAGTATAGCAATTTTAATATGTCATACAATTGGTGTATGTAAGAAATTCAAGGTCAATTAACAATGTGAAAAGCTCACAAGTGTGCCAGGAGATAGAGTTCACCATGGCCATAGGGACAGAATCTTGGGACAAGAAGGGATGATGACTCATCAGAGTAGAATTTCCTATGAAGAGACAACCAAGATGATGACCTATCAAGAGCAAGAGTAGGAATGGATATTTGAGAGAGACAAAACCTGGTAACTTAGTGATACGTTCCAGGTTACTAAAATTGGAGAAATATTATAGTAATTCAAATGAGTTTTCATTGTATGGTCATGAAACCTAGGACCATACTGCTTAAAGCAGACATGAGTGACTGTGGCTTCATAGGGAAAGGAATGAGAGAAAGGATGAATTATAGTCAAAAACAATTTCTTAACTATGATGAAAGTCATAATGTAAATATAATAAAGTTATAGAGTCAATGCTGGTAATCCAAAGAAATTGCAAATAAAATTAACCTGTTAAATTTTATTGAACATACTTAAAAAAGAACACTGTGTTCTGTATGAATCATAGTGTTCATGAACTTTTATTTAACTTTGATGATGAATGTATTTTAGTTTAAAAATTTAGATTGTCACTAATGTGATAGAATAAGTAAATTCTGAAGGTGTATATGAAATTTGAAAAAAGAGGTCATTTAAAATGGTCAGACCCTCCAGTGATGCTATACTAAGGTGAGAAGAGAAAGAAGAATAAATCAAAGATATGAGAGCATTTCAAAGAACCCAAGAATTCAAGTTGGAACACGCATAGCCTTTAAAAGAAAAAAGTCTGCTCTTTTCCCATGGCTCTGAAGAATATGAGGTCTAAGAAGGGCAATTCTCATTTGTCCTGATGATGTAACCTTCATGAGATCAATTTCTGTATATAGCAAGGACCAGAATTTAAAACACAAAGTATTTAGAAAGAAAAGTTATTGACAAAGTTGGAAGATTTTAACAATCAAAAGAAATAAGAAGATCTTAGAATTCTTGAGATGGCTGTTTTCATATTGATATTGTCAAATTTGGAAAGGACTTTTATGCTTTATGTTTTATTATCCTAAAAACTTAGAGAAACATAAACAGCTGCAAATATTAATAAATACCCTAAAATCACGAGTTGAATGCTTCAGATGTATTATTTATCCTTCCCTTTTGATGATATATTAATGTTCTATAGAGGAAATGACTATCACAAAGAGATTTAGAAGATTTATTAGGTCACAGAGGCAATGTGTTTTAAAATCTCCAAATATGTCAATGGATTCACCTCTGTAGCCCTTAATTTTCCATCTATATTTTCTCCTTTTCATATTGACTATTATGCATTATGAGTTGTCATTATTAATATGTAATATTATAGTTTTGATTATACATTAATATTAAAGTTGACAAAATACCTTTATACTTTTATAGGCTTACTTTTTGGAAGGATTTTTTGCACTCTTCCAGCTTATTTCTGTCTGTATATTTCAAATTAATCTGCAAATATACAGCTGACCCTAGGTATTTTATGTTACCTAATAATATTTCTTTTAATACAAATATTTATTTTCTTTAATTTATTGGAATCACAGATGCTATTGATTGTGAGGCTCCATTCTTTGATTTTCCTCTTCTGTTTTCCACTTCTTTCTTCCATATTTTCTAAAATATTTTGATTTATAAAAATCCAGGTACTCAATTTTAATTATTTTGTTCACATATGTAATTATATCTACATATTCATATTTTCACTTGTATGTGTGGGTAAGTGAAGGCTACAGGAAGATATCTGGTGTCTCCCTGTATTACAGTTCTAATTTTTTTCCCAAGACATGATTTCCCATTGATCCTGAAGCTCATGAATTCTTGACTATATTGGTTGACCAGCAAACCCCAGCACTTCTCCTTACTCTGTCTCCTTCAGTGCTTGGGCTACAGGAAATCAGAGTTTGGGGTTGATGTCAGGTCCTATGTACTCTTACCTACTGAGCCATCTGCACAAGCCCAGATACTTATAGGCTTTTAATTGCGTGAGTGAGGATTGTAATATTGTTTTTCTTAACTGAATCTCCTTCATGTAAAGTATAAAAATGCATAAATTCATTGCCTTTACACTCTTACATTCTCTGCTGTATTATTTCACACATTTTGTATCTTTTTATAAACCTCACAATAATTTTAGGATTAAACTGCCAACTGTCTTCCTGATAAGTTAAAGAAAACTTTATTTTTTAAAAAATATTTAGCTAGGTATACATTCCTGGCAGCACATTTCTTTCTTTCCTATATCTGCCTTCACCTGACCCCAAGACTGAGAGTATCCTTCTTAGACAAGATTTTTCCTTAATATTTTGAAACAGTTCAGAAAGAGTGGCTGTACATTCTTCCAGTTTTTCTTGACTTAGAAAAATCTTTTCCTTCATTAAAAATATTTTCAGAGGATATTGAATGCAGTCTTTGCTTTACTTGATTCTGATGTATAAGCATTTGTATACTTATAATTAAGTATAAAGATCATTTTATGCAACATAGTTAGAATTTCAGTCTCTTCAGTATATGCAACGTGATTGCCTTAAGTTCAGAACTCCGTGGTCATCTCTCCACAAGTCACTGTGTAAGTGATAGAGGCACATCAGCATTTTTTAAAATATATATTTATTGTCCATAATGATTTACATTATTTAGTGGGCAAATAATGAGCTGTTATCCTGAATTTCCCAATTTCCCCCCTCCCCATCCCTGATCAGTTGGATATCCTCCTCCGTGGGCTGTCTGTATTAGTCCTTGTGGCAAGGGATCCTGGATATCCTAGTACTCAGCCTGGTTCTCCTGGCCCAAGTATGTTGTTACTGAGGGGTGCCATGCCTCTGGACAGTCTCCCCCACTACGGCTCTCACAATCTTTCCGCCCCCTCTTCTGCTCAGTTCCCTGAGTCGTGGTGGGTGAGCATTAAGGATGCTTTAATGTTGTGAGCTTAGGGGTTTTTGTGTCGAAAATCCTTGGTTTCTGTCTCATTGGCCTATCCTGTGTTGATTAAATGGCTGTGGTTATAGGTCCCTTGTTCATCTGTCACATCAGCATTTTTGAGTGATGGCATTTTACTTCTTTTAAAGCTATTTGGTGTTGAATCACTGATATCTCTGTTCAGGTGGAGCATTTGGTTATACTGCCTTCTTGTTTCTCAGAGTTAAACACTGATGGTGCTCTAACTAATGGATCCTGGAAAAAAGCAAATAATCACACAAACAATAGTTTACCAGGGTAAAGAAAAGGTATAATATTCCCAGTGTATTGTGCAATGAAACAAAAAAAAATTAGAGTAATTCTAAAAGAAAGAACTATCTTTAAGGATGTTGGTGTTGTTATTTAAGCTGTAGATATGAGTCAGGCATGATGGTTCACACCTATAATTCCAGCACACAGGATACAGAGGCAGAATGTTCATTACTAATCCATGGTCAAACTGGCCTACATAGAGAGTTTGAGGCCAGGATTAAAGGTTACAAAGTGAGTTCTTATCTCAAAAACACAATTAAAAACTGAAATGACCATCAACCAACCAACCAAACAAACAAACAAACACACAAAAATCCTCTAGATATGCAGTTGCTTAACATTCAAATTTGGTTTATAGGATTTCAACATGGAAAGTGATCCCTTATATATTGAAAAGATACAGTGGTTATCAAGCTAATTTTGATCATAATTTGAGATCAAAATCTCACCTGATAATTTTATGCAAGCATATAGAAATGACTTTCCAAACAACACACAATTTTGATCCACTATATACAACTTCAGAGATTAACACAAAGAAAAAAGTTCAAAAGTATAAACAAGCCTATAAATTGCTAATTCTAATCAATTTTCACATTTGAATCCTTCCAAAGAAAAAATGTGATTAAAATATCATAATATGGTGAAGGGTTAGAGTTAAGGTTAGGGGAAGGAATCAAAATGGCTCATTGTCTATGATTATGGAAGCTATCAATTGAAAATTTTAAAAAGTAAATTCAAAGAATTTAACCCAATTTGAATGATTCATAGATTAAATGAATGCAATTAAATACACAGTTTTTATGAATGGCATTTAACTGATAAACCTATAGATTTCATAAAGGGCAAATTTTAAATTCTTCAAGCAACTCTAATTACTTGAGAGTTTGACTTTTGTAGGAATGTTGGGTAAGGAATATCCAGTCTCACATTCCTCAAAAGCAATGTATCTCATGTGTTTTAAACAAGAGAATTCCTTTTCCATGTTATTTAAAGGTTATCATTTACAAAAGAATAAGTAGGATGTTTTAAAATCAAATGATTTGTAGTATTAAGATATATTCCAATACCCCCCCCAAAAAAAAGCAACAACAGGTGAGGCAAGAAAGCACAACCCACCATCACCCCATGATGTATTTTCTGTGATTATGAGATAGCACAGTTAAATTTCACCTCTCCACTACCACCCACTGGCACTGTGGAGAGTACATAGACAACAATGATTTATGTTACTTCTTAAATTGATAAACTCTGAGAGCTCATTCAATTCCAATTAGTCTCCTTAAAGAAATCAGTATGAGTCTCCTTAAGTAACCAGCAAGGAGCAAAAATGAGCTCAGTAATCAAGTCTCAGGACTGCACCCTTTTGAGTTCTTAACCTACCTTATGAAATGAAATATTCTCTCTCTCTCCATGATATGCATGGCATTAACCACTGGCTGCAATGCTGTGGAAGGTGATCCTGAAGCAGAGAGCTTGTACACTAATATGATCTGAAACTCTTACTTTTTCACATGCTTCCCATCATGTCGAGTTTGCATCTTATCTCAGTTAGCTGTTGTTTACCCTAGTGAAATAGGATTGTTGTAATTAAGATCCTCCCTCATATTATTAAAAAAGATATAATTGGGGATAGCCTATTAGCTTCCATGAAATGACTAAAAAATGAATGATGGAGTAATACTCACAGAATAATTTTTCCCAGTCACATTTTATAAAGTCAATGGGCTCAGCATGTTAGAATTGCATTTTTATTTTAGAATGTTTCATATAAGAAATATACTTGAAACATAATTCTCTGTTCACTTTTAAAGTAATTTCAAGCATAAACCTTGATATGATAAAATTCACCATCCTAAGTTTTTTGAAAATGATTTAATTTTCTTTTGATTTTGAATTTTGTTTTGTAGCAGTGAGGATAGAAGCAAAGTTTTCACTTGTGTCTGAGGAGCACGCATCCTACCACTGAGATACATCACCGGCATTGCTGATGTTTTGCTGTTCAAAATTCTTTGACTGAAATTGTATGCAGTTGTACATAAGAAGACTTTTTATTTATCTTGATAATAAAGGGTCCCTTATTTCATGTCACAAAATGTATAATTCTATAACTGTAGCATATCAGGATTTACTTAGTTGTAAGAATACCTTTTAGAATATGGTTACAAATCCTTGGTCAAATAGATAATTACTGCAAATATTAAGTTCCATGGGCACTCTTAATCTAATAGTAAATTTTGAAGAGTAAGCTTATAATTTTATGGCACCTATTATTTTATATCATCCTTCTTTGTCCAAATTACAAATATCTTAATTTATTTTCCCTTCTGTAATTTTAACACGTAAATTTTATACTTAAATTTATGATTCCATATTAGTTTATTTTAATCCAGTGTGAGAATGACTGTACACTTTTTTTGGAGTATCTGCAGAAATGTAGTTTTATTTCCACTATGAGGGATTTGATATTTTTATTCTCTTTTTAAAATCAATATTTTTATTGTCCAAAATTACATATATTGTATTAGTAAATGTTATATTGGCATCCCTGTTTCCCTCATCCCTGTCCACAATCCATTGGTTATCCTCCTCGGTGGTCATACTGGATCATTCCATGGGGTAGAAGGTTATGGATAGCTCAAGAGGCAGCCAGGTTCCCCCTTCCTTGTGTGTTGTTACTGAGGGAGCGACTATCTCTGGATATTCTCCCCCTCCATGACTTTTACACTCTTTCCACCCCCCCTTCCACTTAGTTCCCTGAGTCATGTTGGGTAAGATTTAAGACTGCATTATTGTTGAGATCTTATGGACTCTGCACTTCTGCTTTAGATCATGTTAGAAATATTTGGTGTCTATCATGTTGGCTTCTCCTGGGTTGACTGATTAGCTGTGTTGATAGATCTCTTGCTATCGCTTCACTCTCTCCAGGGTTTTATTTGGGGCCTACATTATAAGCCTGGGGTGGTTTGTCTCTTGCCAGGATGTCAGCCCTCCTCCTGTAGCTTTTTGGTGGAGTTGGAATGACTTAAGCTTTCTCAGTGCTTTCTGAAAAATACAAACAGAATCTCCATCAGAGAGTGGGGTCAATATGGGTTAAATGTGACACACATTTCTAATCTGGCAAGATTCTATTGGAATTAGCCTATCTGTAGTTCTCTAGTAATGGGAGTTTCTCTTTGGGGGACCCAAGTTTATGGTTCCCATAGGATTTTGCTCTGAGTACCAATTCCAGTTAAGGGCTTATTGACACTGAGTGGATGTCTTGGCCAATTTGAAAGCTGCTGACTAAACTCCCCCCAATTTATCACACCTTTATTAACCAAGGGATTACTTCTTGGCTCACTGATCTCTCTCAGGAGGCTTGTGTTCAACATTTTCATGGCAACAGTCTGCATTGTATATCAGTGGTCTCTGCTTTCTTGAAATGTTATTGACCAATTTCCCCTGGCTGCTAATGTGGTACCTTCCAGCATTGCATATGGTAGCATCTGGGGGCGGGTTACCATTCGGGATTAACAGGGTCTATTGGTATTATGAGATGACTTTCTGTGGTTTCTCCAGCAAAAGGATCTGACCTTTGGCCTAGGGTGGGTATTCAAGAGCTTTGACAGATTTCTGTCTAGTTTTAGGGAGCTTGTAGGTGTCATTGATCAACAGCTCAGTGTGGGAATGAACCAATGACTGTGCCAGGGAGTTTTGAATATAAGGGAGAATATGTGGCATTCGAGTTTCTGTTCTTGTGTGAATTTGCTAAGTAAGATCTGTTCCAAATAGCAGCATGTGGCTGACTATGAAAACCAGGCATGGTGATACCTCCTGAGTATTTTTACATAGGTTAGCTTTGGCTATCCAAGGCATTTTTTCTTTCCATATAAAACTTGAGATGATTTTTTTCTATGTCTATGAAGAAAGAGGATAGGCATAGCATTGTATCTGTAAATTGCTTTTGGAAGTATTGCTATTTTTACTATGTTAGTTCTCCCTATGTAGGAGCATGGAATATCTTTCCATTTTTTCACATTGTCCTCTATTTCCTTCTTTAGCATTTTAATGTTTTCATTATATAAGTCATTCACAACCTTGGTTAGTGATATTCCAATGTATTAGATTTTATTTGGTCTCTCTTTTTTTTTTCTGCATGCATGTTGTGACAGGGTCAGGCATCTGCAGAGACAACCCCTCCCCTTGAGTGGGAGGTGTCTAGCTAGAGCTACAACCTAGGGGCTAAAATTGATTGGTCAGATATAAACCAATCAGCTGTCTCTCTGACTCACCTTGGGAAAACTTAAATTAACTTCCCTAGAAGAAAGCCCATGTCTTCTCCACATGGCAGGACCTCTAACTCTCCTGGCCTTAGGAAGGTAATGCCTTCCATCTCTGTGATAGGTTTATTTAGGAGCTTTATCTGCTCTGTGTTAAGCTTTGATAGTTGGTAGGTGCTCAGGAATTCATTCATTTCTTACTGTTTCTCTAATTTCTGTGGGCTAGAGATTTTGGAAATATGACCTGATGATACTCCCAATTTCTGTTGTGACTTCTCCCTTTTCATTTCTAATTTTATTGATTTGGGACTTTTCTCTTTTTTTTAAATTAGATTGGCCAAGGGTTTGTCAATGTTATTTATTTTTTCAAAGAACCAACTCTTTCTTTCATCTATTTTTAAAATTGTTTTCTTCAATTCTAATTCATTAATCTCAGCTCTGATCCTAATTATTTTCACCTTGAGTTCATAGGTTTGGATTGTTTTATTTTTTTCCAATGCCTTTAGTTGGGTGGTCAGGTGGTTGATTTGAGATCTCTCTGTCTTTGTTATGATGACATTTAGTGCTATGAATGTACTCCTTAGGACTACCTTCATAGTTTCCCATAGGTTTTGGTATGTTGGTGTTCTCTTCCTACATCCCATAGGGAGCATGATTAGAAACAAAACATGAACTATGTGATGGAGGGAGCTATTACCTTATGTCAAGAAATTAGCAGAAAGAAGCACTTTAGTGTTGAGGATGCTCAGTGTACCTTAGCTGCCCATTCTCTCTCTCTCTCTCTCTCTCTCTCTCTCTCTCTCTCTCTCTCTCTCTGCTTCTTTTCTCTTTTTCTCTCTCTCTTTTCTGTCCCAAATAATTTTTTTTGCTTTATTTGTTTAGGTACCTTATGCCTGTTCTGTACACTGTAGTAATGATTAAACAAGTGTGTCTATCTAAATCCATATTAAAATTCATGGCCACATTTCAAATTATCATCCCCACATTCTGGACAATGTCAATTGTATCAAACATGGAATATATTAAAATGTGTATATTAAAAACTTTGCAATAAATTATATTATTGATACAGAATTAGTAATTTAATATATGCAGAGACACATGACCATGCATTTCTCTTGTGTTGCTCAATATTAACAATATTGTTTACTTATTACTCAATAACTAATTTTAATACTGCAGTAAAGATCATTGCTCTTAAGTACTTCCCTTGTCTATTTTGGATGTGCTAAATATATGCATATGTTTTTACCTTGATTTATTGTTACAAGAGACATTAAAAGTTTTCATTTTCACTGATCTCTGAGTCTGAAATATTCATACATATTCTGTACCTTGCTATTTCTTCTAATTATAACAAAGCACTAAGTGAAGGACCCATGGAAGTTGGTGCTATCTGCATTAGTGTGATCGACTAGCACTAATACTTTTGTTTTAAATCTTTGGTTATTCTTACATTCTTAAAACTAAATAGGATTAATATTTTTGATGAACGTTTTAATACACATTATACTTTTTATTTTATTCATTGTTTTTTTCTCATGTCAGGTTTTGTATTTTTCACATATCTCTCTTTATTTCTTGCCCAAAGCAGTCATTTAGCATCAATGTTGAAAGCATCTTTTGTCCTGAGATATACTAATTTTATTACCACTAGTGTACACTAGTTTGTTCATTTTGATTTACTACTGTATTTTTAATTGGTTCTCATTATTAAACAAGTTTTCTGCCTTCCCAATCACTAACCATATTATTATAACTGAATATTGTCAGAAAAATATCTAAAGCCTGGTTTACAACTATTTCTTTATAAAAAATTTGTTCTGGGGGTTTATGTATTATTCATCTTTTCCTTGATATTTTCGTATTATACTATAATGTTAACGGAATGAAGTACTTATATTTATATTAGTTAAACTCTGGGTACAGGTTCAAAATACTTTCAATTTTGATTTCAATTTCAAATACAATGTTCTGCAGAGGAACTACACATGATTGGCAACTCAGTGCCACTGGCATGCAAGTCAGGCTGGAGTGAGAGTCTATGCTTTGGGCACCTTTTCTATAATCTTTTTTCTCATCTATAATTTAAAAAATCATTTTTGAAATAATAATAGTTATTATTATTTTAAATAGTACTTTGGTGTCTTTTTACTTTTTATATCTTCTGGAGCATCTATACTTTACTTATAGTCTTGTGATGACTTATCCCCAAGTATCTTAACCACTATTACAGTTTATACATTCATTTTTCCCTTTATGGAACTCTTAGTTGGCAGTACTCCTCTAATATCCAGTATTTTTTTTAATTGATCTTAATTTATCCTGTTTCATATCTTGCTTATTCAATAACTCCTTCCTTTAAAAAATTCTTATGTTTATTTTGTATTCATACCAATTCATTTTCTTATTTGTTTATTTTTCTTTAATTGCTACTTCAAGTAAAACTTGAATCTATGCATCTGTATGACTGTATTTCACATAATAACTGTCTTTGTAAGAGTGTTGTGTATTTCACTCAAATTAGTAAGTTTTTATTCCAATTTATGATTATTTTTCACTATGTACCTAGTTTTGAAGTTTCAGTTTCTACATTTAAACATTCTAGCTCACAAATTAACTATGTCTTAGTAAAGTTTATATGTTTTGTCATCTTGCTATATAAAGAGTATTGTCCATTCACATCTGTGTGTGTGTAAAGCTTCCCAGAATTTTGGACCAAGCTAATGCCCACACAACCACATATAGTGTATGGGAAGCCTGCAGGTTTATTATGTCTTTTTGTTCTGTACTTTTATTCTATTTTGGGTCCCTAGAAAATTATATTTTGTGTGTAGGCACAGCTATACCTTTAGAATTTCCTTTTTCATATTTCATCGGTTGTTATTATATGTTTATAGAGGAGAGAAGATGATCAAAGCATGGAATCCCACTCCAATCTGACCCACATGCCAGAGGCAATGAGTTCACAAACGGGTAGCTCTTCTGCGGAGCACTGAATCTACCCATACTTCAAGCAGTTTTTAGTACCACAAAATAAAGGCAGCATTATAAATTATGCACCATGCAGAGATGATAGCAGAAACATAATGCCTCTATCAAGGAAAATATTTTATATGGTTTTGAGTTTGATTTTACCATGATATGTGATCTAGTGGACAGATACAATTTAGATGCACTGTTTTATCTATACATGCACTGAGGAGCTTAGGTTGCTCTCATAAGTGCATATCCATGCCAATAATTCAAAGCACATTTAAATTATTTTGGTGCTTTAACAATATGCCTTTTTCACACTATGCCTTTAAATAAAGTTACAAAATTCTGATCCAGGATCTGATGACTCTCTTCAATAATTGACAGGAATGGCTCAAGGCATAAAACCTTAGATCTACAAAGGTACTTTAGGAGATCTTTGCTTTTTTTTCTCTTTCACACTCTTCTTTGATGTTTTCTTCATCTATTTAGCCTTACTTTTTTTTTTAGATTCCCATTGAAAGCCATAAGTTAGGAAAATTTGGGTTAAACTGAATACTGTAATTATAGCTTTGGATTTGTCCTTTATGTAAATACTAGTCACTGGCTTCTTGCAAGTTTGAGATGGAATAGTTTTTAACTACATAGCATTTCTATTTAGATAAAATTAGATGGGCTTTTATACTTCCACAGATATTGTTTATGCATTTTTGATAAATAGGATAAGATATGTATGTGTTGATAATGGAACTTAAAGTTGGCATGCTTATTAGACTCTGTTTAATAATGTTGTGAAATTTAATATTGGAACTCTGAACTAGAGAACCAGAACCTTCAGAAGAAAAGAATGAAGGATGGAAGGAAGAGAGGGAGAGAGGGAAAAAGGGAGGAAAGAAGGAGAGAGGGAGGGTGGCCAGAAGGGAGGGAAGAGATGGAACTTTCAGAATTAGACACCTCAAAGACTTTAAAATAAAGCATGTGTTCTAATGATTATATTCAGTCTAATACGCATTATTGTACACATTGTAAATACATAGTTGATATTTATATAAAAGTTAGTATTACTATTACCTGATGCTCAAAAGAAAAGTGTTAGTACAGTCACACTTAGTTGCATTTTAAGAACTGACTTATGGGCTGGAGAGATGCTCAGTGTTTAAGGCACTTGCCTCCAGTGCCTAAGGCCCTGGGTTCAATTTCCTAGTACTCACATAAAGCCAGACCAACAAAGGTGGTATCCCTGGTGCTCTCTCTCTCTCTCCCTCCCTCCTTCCCTCCCTCTCTCTCTGTATCTCTCTGCTTAAAAATGAGTAAATAAAATATTTTAAAAAAAGAACTGACTTATGATTCCAGTAGCCTTGTATAAAACTTCTTGGGAGCTCCAAAAAAAAAAAAAAAAAAAAAAAAAAAAAACTTTGAGGAAGAGCAAGATGAGCAAGAGCCCTACCTCCCCAGCAAGTCAGATGACCTGGGAAATGATAATGAAGACAGACATGAGGATACTTGTGGTAGTTTGAGTGGGTTGTCCCCCAATAGATTAAAGAGTATATTAGAAGTTTTTCTTCAGTTACCTTGCTGGAGGATATGTCACCTTTCCCAGATCTTAGGGTCCAGCCCTAAGGTGTGTCTGGAATGGGTATGAGATTTCTGCTATGCATATACAAAAAATAAATAAATAAATAAAAAAACAGTCTAAGCTAAAGCCTGAAGTTCCTGCTGTGTGAGAGTTTGTTTGCTTGATTGCTTTCTTGAAGTATTGTTAATGGGTTCCTTTCTCTGCTTGCACCTGTGAAAGGGGGCCAGCCTCTTTTGACATTGTAGACCTTCCCCCATATCTATTACTTCAATAAATACTTTCCTTCCAAAACTGTACCTGGCTTAGAAATTCATGCACGCAGAATATGGGTAACTAGAATAATACCCAAGCAATCCAAAGCAGAAATCCAGAGACTATTAAGACTTCAACAGTAAAGAAGACCTAAAACTCACCCACCATGACTCAGGGAACTCAGCAGAAGAGGGGATGGAAAGATTCTAAGAGCCATGGTGGGGGAGAACACCTAGAGCCATTGCCCCCTTCACCAAAAACACTCGAAGAAGGAAAAAAAATGAAACTTGCTACTTCTCATACAATCCATAACCCCCTATTTCATGGTCTCGTCCAGCAATCTCACTGAGGAGAGCCTCCAGTAGCTTGGGGACAGGGAAGAATGGACCATCATAAGCCTTGGTCATACAGTGTATCTGATTATTGACAATAAATATGGGGAAAAACCTTCTTTAACAGTACAGAGGCTTTGGGTGGTGATTAAACCTTGTGTCTGCTGTGGGCTTAGACTTTATGTAATAATCTAACCTGGTCATGTTCCATGATACCAAGAGCTTCACTAGGTTAGGTTCTATTTGTTGATTGTTTTGTTTTTTTGTTTGTTTCAAGATTTAACTCATTTTTTGCCCACTAAATATTGTAATTCATTATGGACAATAAAAAAAGATTTAACAAAGGATGTGAATTTGAATTGTGTGGTATAAGTTTCAAGTATAAAAACTGAATGGATTTTTATTAGTAGCAAATCACAGTTCAAATTTTTTTAAATGAAAGTGAGCGTGAGAACACAAACCTGTGTGTAAATCTCTTTACCCAGAGATTATGATAATTTTCTACCTGCTCAAAACTGTCTTTCTTAGAAATGCCCTATATTTCTACTGGCATTAGTTTCATTAGTAAAATTCATCCTTTGCCATTCTTCCTTTTGAACACATTCATGAAAGTTCTCTCTTCACATTTTCTCTAAGTGTTTTCTTCCCTAACTTACCTCTTCCACTGCAATCTGCCATACACATACTATTTCTTCCAAAGAGTTCCCTACTTGCTTGGTGATGGTAGAGGAGGACCATCACTTTTGTCTGTTTCATCCACATGACACTTCCTCTGTGTTCCCTGCCTTGCTTGAATGCCTCCAGCAGCTAGCTCTACTTTTTATTCTTCCATTTATACTTCCAGCAAGCTGTTATTATTGCAATTGGCTCCAATTACAACCAAACCCACTTTTGAGTAAAAGTTTCATAATAAGCATGGGCTAGGCAATGGAGAACTAGTCTTATTAAGTACAAAGACAGTCTATGCTAAAGACTGAATGCCAAGAGAAGATATCCAATTTTAGATGAAGCTAAAATAAGAGGAAATGCATCCTTATTCCAAGATAGCATAATGCAAACCACCAGAAAATGAACAAACTATCAGAACACTTAACCCCCACTGTTGTCTGCTTTGAATGGTCATTGATATCTTGATTTTAACTTTGCAGATGAAAACAGAGAGACTCTGAAGTTTTCAAAACTAGACTCAAGAAAAATAATCATTGGAAAAATAATTTTTAGTATTTATATGCCAAAGCATTTAAGAATCCTTGT
>PVHP010040023.1:0-16067 GCA_004024765.1 Zapus hudsonius | reverse complement strand
AGAGACTCATGTGCTCTGCTGAAAGCTTGGTCCCCAATACTATGCTCATAGTAGAGCCTTTGAGAAGGGGGTGCATCATGAGGATTCTGATCTAATCAATGGACAGATCCAATTATATGATTAATAGATTGATGGTATAGTGGGAGGTGGTGGAAATTTGGAGGTAGGGCTTACCTGGAATGTACATTAAGAATTTTTTGCAAAAGGTGTACCTTTTCCCAGACCCTCACCTTTTTTGCATCTTGGCTTCTATGAGGTTAAGGGCTCTGCTTCACCATGCCCTCTGGGCCATCATGATTTGCTTTGATTTAGGTCCAAACAATCATAGACTGAAACCTCTGAAACAGTGAGCCAAAATAAGCATTTCCTCCCTTAAGTTGTTTTTCTTAGTATGTTGTCAAAGTAATAATTTAAAAAGATAACTAACAGCATCCTAGGAGTATTAACCGTGTCAGTGAAACACTAGGTGTTGTAGTCAGCTCACACAGAGCTGGATGAACCTCCAAACCAGGCACAGTTATGGGAGGAAAGGATTTATTGAAGCTACAGATCCAGGGGAAGTTTCATAATGGAGAAAGAGGCTGACCCCCTTTGACAGGTCCAAGCAGAGAGATAAACCCATCACCAGCACCACACACACACAAGCAAAACAGGTAGGGGAAGGGTGAAGAGATTTTTTTTTCCACCTTTATGTAGCCTTAGGGTGGGGTCTTGAATCCTTAGCCCAGACTTATTGGCTTCCCAAGTCTCTGGAATTTCCTTCTTGCACTTCTCTCCTAGGAAGGAATGCTAATTTTTAGCTTCCTTTAGCTTCTTTACATCCTGCCCCCTACTGAGAGGCTGCCTTCATGCAAACAACCTGAGAGAACCACCCAAGATAATTAAAAAGATCAAGTTAACAACAAAACCTAACCATCACAGTAGGGATATTAAAGATAGCAACTAAGTACGTAACTGTTCAAATCACAGCTGACCTTTGAATATATTCCCACACTGAGTCTTTGTTAATTATAACACTTCAGATGAGGAAATAGAGTAATCTATAGACTACATGTACATTGGTAATGTCCTTCATTTCTTAGAGTAGCTAGCTAACACTCTGTTTCCATTAAAAAATTGCAAGAAATGTGTTACTTCAAAATTTGGGAAAGATCTTATGTATATAAACCTTTCTTAGATGAGTGAACAAGAAACTAAGCCTGCTTTCTTTAATTTTCAAGACAACCCCTTAACAAAACTGTTCCTTTGCATATCCACAAGCTATTTGCAACTAAATGTTATTGGCAAGAAAACAAACACAACCCTCCACTACAGTCATCAAGTCTCAAAACACCAGATTCCCATAAATTATACTTGATGACATCATGCCATTCAAAGTAGCAAGGATCCTACAATATTTCAAACCTTCATTTTATAGAAACCATCAGTTTTCCATTCCAGGTCTAGCAACTTACATGGAAAAATAAATGCCTCTTCATATGTGACGTGAAATGTCAAGTCAACAAATATGTTTGATTATCAGTAAGGCAACATACTTGTGTGGGACTTAAAGGTTTTTCAGTGCTATGAATTGGATATGAACAAATCTTTACCCCAGGGATAGTAGTCATGGCTTCTCATAACCACTGGTTTTTAAAGTACTGGCCACAACTCTAATACTTTTAGTGCATAATACAGAAAACGCTCTTGGTGTTGGGTGATGAGTTCATCATCTCTGTGGTAATTTCAACACCCATCCTAGAAAGAAGAATTCTGAATTCTTGTGGGGAATCAAACAAAATCCACACATCACTCATGACTTAATGAAATTAAGAAACAGGCCAAGAAGTTGGTCATTCAAAAGGGCTACGTAGAAGTAGTTCTCTTTAAATTCCCTTGAAAATGTGCTCTTCAGACTTGTGGGGTTGACTTATATATGTACATATAAAATATAATTGAGAAGAGGAGATACACAGATTATGTTCTTAGAAAGTGACTTTAAACTCCAGTTAATGATCTGATTTCTGGCTTCTCAAAGAGATTTAATAGAAAAAGAATAAGATCCCCAGGAACAAATGGCTTCCTAGGGTGAAGTGCCCCAGGATCTCATCACTACACTTAACCAAAATAATTCTGTCTCAGGCTGTGGTTGTTTTGTGATTAGTGTGAGTGAGCATTTTATACCACATAGACCCACTACTGATTTTTTAAATTAATAGCAATGTCTTATATTTATATAGCTACCATCTCTGAGGAAATCTGAGATGGCGAATAATTGTAATTTATCTTTGTATTCTCCTGCTGGATGCAAAAAAAATAGATATTCTAATTGAAGTTTAAAAAGAAAAAAGAGAATCAGAAAGGTCTAATCTCTGGCCATGAAGAATTCAGGAAGCTAATAATAGAACCACCAATTAACATCTAGTAATCTTATAATTTCTGAAAATAAGTGGTCACAGGGGTCAACTCTGACTGTCCTTTGAAATGTCAAATTTTTGAAACTGTTATAATTAACAGAAGTTTACATTTCTTATTATTTGGGGAAGTTACAATAATTGGACTTAAAGACATTTTCTTATTCGATCAAATGCATTGTAGTGGACCTGTAAATATCCTTGGCAAGATTTTAAATCACAGATACTAGAAGTTTATTTCCTGTTGAGGTAGATAGGTAAAATTCTAGATTTTCAAGAACTACATATTTTTGTCTTCTAACTGACATTGTTTGAGCAGTCAAATCAACGGAAGCAAAGTAAGATAAGAAAGGAAAGGGAAAGGAATCTCTCCAGAACAAACATGCTTGAAACTCGTACTCATTGAAAATCACCACCGTTATTTCAGTCATCCATTCCTTCAGCTTTAAAGATATGATCTGGGACTCTAACTTATTCCCCTTTCTTCTGTTCCAATTCCATCTTTCATCCTCTGTACTCTGCTTCCCTTTATATTGCTCCTCTGCTAGTGTAGCAACCTCTTTGTTTTCTCCAACTCCCTCTATCCATTTTAGATTACTAATAAAATGTCAGTTCTCTTGGAAAATTTGAATTATTCAGGTGCAAAAATATGTCCTGAGTAATCATTGAACAGTACTTGAAATATTGTGCATAAAATATTAAAAAATATTTGAAATATTAAATATTTGAAATATTAAATACTTGAAATATTAAAACTAAAAACACTTGAAGTACAATTCAAAGCCCACTTGGAAATCCCTCACTAATCTCATTATATATATTTCTTGCCTTCGCACTATTGCAACTTTATTGGTTATGATTTTCATATTTTTATACATTGAGTACGTGTGTATACCAATAAAATTGTCCAGTATTTTTTCACTTTAATTGTTAATTTAGGAAGCTTTTGTTTTTTTTTTTCAGTGTGGCTTTGAGATTCTTATTTTGGTTTTAAGACATCTCCTTGGTGGTGTATGTGACTTCTTTTGCTATCACCCATGGGATCCATTCATCCGCTCTGTGTCTGCCTTACTGTCAGGAAGCTTATGGTCCCTGAGTTCCTCATACTATCTTTTTAAAAACTTTCTTGAGTTTGCCTCAAAAAATTGTGACCAACAGATTCAGTGACTATACAGTAGCTAAAAGCAAGGTCACTGGGGCTACTGTCTGGGGGTGAGCCTGGCTCCCCAAATTCTAGTTGTTCTCTTAATCAAGCTCTTTAGCATCCCTGTAGCTCAGCTTCTGTGTTGTAATATGAGGAAAAGAAGCCTATTTACTGTATAAGGCTGCGGTGGACATTAAATGAGATAATATACAGAACACTATCAAGAAGGGCCTCAGTGGCTTGTTTCAGTCCTGAAGTATGACAAATCTAATATATGATCCAATGCTTACTGTATGTCAGGTACTGTTTTAGGAACTGGGAGAATGGTAGGGACTTTCATATATGCTTCTTTTCCGTATTCAGTGATCATCTGGGCCCAAACCCATAATACATTTTATAATATACAGTGGGATCAAAAAATAAATTCATTGAATCTCTGAAAACAATATAAATATCCAAATTGTTTTCTGAGCCATGATGGGGAAAGGAAATGACATCCAGGACAGCTCAATTCTGCACATGCTAGTACATGTTTTCTCTAAATACTGGTTGTTTTATACAGTATTTTAATATCCAAACCATGTATCCTTTGGTGGTGCGAAGAGAGAATGCACCATTTCTTGGTTCCTTATACTTATGAAAGGTCACGTTCCCAGCGTATGATTATCACCAATCATTATTTTTTTTTTTGCTCCTTTGAAATTTAGGTCTCATCGTCCATGAAGGGGCTGCAGTTTACAGAGTGTTTAAACGCTGGCGAGCTGTTAATTTGCACTGGGATGTATTAAATTACGACAAAGCCACAGACATTGAAGAAAGTAGCCGGGGAGAGTCTTCCACAAGCCGGACTTTATGGTTACCACTGACGGCTCTGCGGAACAGAAACCTGGTCCACCCAACACAGCTCACCTCTCCACGGTTCCAGTGTGGTTACATGCTGCTGCACCTTTTCAATCGGATGAGGACCCACGAAGATGCCTCCGAAGATAACGCTTCTGGGGAGGTAGTGATGAGAGTGACTTCAGTGTGACCAGTATATACGAAGATGGCTCAGTGTGGACCCCCCACACCTTTTGGAATGTAATTGCAATGAATGGCAAAACCATAGCATTTCTAACACCGTACATCTATGAACTTTTTAAAACCTATGCTTTTTATATGAACATTTGAATTGCAAATACATTTTCTGGAAAAAAAAGAAGAGTCCTCTTGTTTGTTTTCTGAACTGTCCCATCTTTTATAAGTTAGTACTTGAAACCATCTTACATACCATTTAACTGGATTTAGTTAAAAGAATAATGAGAATTATCATCAAAGCCAAAAGTATTTTTCTTGCTTATTTTAAATATATTTGTACCAAATCTTTTGCTGCATGTGTAGTTTTTCCAACCCTTGGGGCAGCTCGGAGCGCTGTGAGCAGATGCCAAAAGCCCATCCCAAGCAAAGCATTCAGGTGCTCCATGGTGCTTCGTGGAGATGTTTCCATGTCTTATACAGGTTGGCAGACTTGATTGTGACATTTTACTGGGACAGCAAACAGCCCGTCACCTGGTATGCAAAGTCTAGAAATGATGGTGGGCATCAAACTTCTGAAACAGAGAAAAGTGAACCTGTCAAGATGGTTGTACTCCAGTTCATAGGAACAAGGCTTAATATCCAAGCATTTATAGCCTTTTAAAGCTCGAAAAAATTGCACAGTGTACATGTTATGATAAGACACATTCCAAATTGATTCCTCCTCACATTTGCATAGCCCTCAATTGACCTATCACAGTTAATTTGGTAAATTATTAGTGCCTTGAATTATATGACCACCATCTTAATTAGATTTTCTTTTTGTAAAAGCTTATATACCTTCTTAATCATTTAAACACTAATCTTATTACTTTGTTTAATGAAGCCCATGAAATATGCTCGCTGGCAGTGAAAATCTGTTTCACTAGCTCAGAATTTTTTCTTAATGAAAAGAAGAAAATAAAAGTGAAGTTATTGATTCCCCCAAGAAATAGGTGGCTAACTATACCTACCTGGAGACTTGCCACCTATCCATCCTCCTAATGGAGGTAACTGGCACATTTTCAAGAGCAATGATGTGGGCCAGGGAAATGACCTGGCGGATAAAGGCACTTCCTTGCAAGCCTGCTGGGTTCTTCCTCAGCCCTCACATGAAGCATGGGGCATGTGCATGTGATTGATCCCAGCTTGCCCATGGCCGTGGGGAAGCCAGAAGCTTGAGGACCACATAGACTGGCTGACTTGAAGGGGAGCAGCAAAATCGAAATAGCAAGAGATGTACTGTGGCAATCAGATTGGAGGGAGAGGACAAGCACCTGGATAATGTCCTCAACCTCCACACATGCACCATGGCAAGTGATTGACCCCCCCCCCACCACCACACATAGACACACACACACACACACTCAAGAACTATGACAAAAGCAGGTGAGGATCCAAGCTTTCCTTAAAAACTTGAGCTGAAAACACTGGTCCTTTGAAGGAGTTAACCAGATTTAAAAACAGACAAAACAGGAATTTTCATGTTCCTGGAAAGGTAGAATTAATATTGTGAAAATGGCAATACTTCCACCAGCTACATACAGATTCAATAGAGTACCAATAAAAATATGAGCTTCATTCTTTGCAGACAGAATAATTTCCAAATTTATTTGGAATGGCAAAAGGCCTCAGATATCTAAAATTTTTCTATTCTAATCTCTAAATATAATGGTCCATGTATAAAAGTATTGTTTTCTTTCTTTCTCAATAAAGTCTCCCACTCCACGAAGCAGATATATTTTCAGTTAAAAATCTGGGTCACAAATTACCGGAATGTGACAACTTGCAGAAATATGAAAAATAAATCATGATGTCATAAAAGAAGGAAAATCCAACCAGATATAGGAAGCGAGAACATTAGGAATTCTATTCCAAACTAGATTGATGTTGGCTTTATTTAAGCTGGCTTTACTAAGGCAGTGTCCTGAGTAGAGTCCTGGACAGTTTTTTTTTGTTTGTTTGTTTGTTTGTTTTGTTTTTAGTTTTTTGGTTTTTCGAGGTAGGGTCTCACTCTAGTCCAGGCTGACCTGGAATTCACTATGTAGTCTCAGGGTGGCCTCAAACTCATGGTGATCCTCCTACTTCTGCCTCCTGAGTGCTGGGATTAAAGGCGTGCGCCACCACGACCAGTCTGGACAGTTTTATTGCTAAGGCAGGTTGTCAGGACCACATCATTTATTGGACAATTACGGTTACTATTGACATTACAATGTGGAATGTTAATAATCCTGGATTAACAGTTTTACACAGTTTAGACTGTCCATGATCTGGTATGTAGCAGACCCTTTGAATTGATGTACACCTTTGCTTTTGTATCAACTTGCCTCAAAACAAAAAGGGATGGGAAGTCCTCTCTCTTCTGCATCTGTGCATGGTGGGGAGATACCTTTCTGGAGAGAAGAGTGCTTAGCAGAATGACCAACCTGAAAGGAAGCTGATGTCCTTGCCAGGACAGTGACCTCTTGGCGCACTTCTGTCTATATCCTGTGTCTTCCCAGCCTCCGCCTCCTAATGTTGCCACAGAGAGCTGGACAGTGGATGAGTGTGGGACACCCAAGTTGTGAGCTCTTGCCCATATTTAGCAAAGAATTGAGAAATGTAGACACAGATAAGAGTGGCTTATGAAAAACTTATTTTAGGGAGAGGGGGGAAAAAAAGCAGGAAAGCTTCCAAGCTCAGAGGTGTTATTCAAAGGTAGAGGGAAAGGCCTGGAAAAAAATCTCAAGTGGGGGACTTAGATCAGGTCCATTTATATGAATTGGGCAGCCAATTAGGATGAGTCTCGTTCCCAAGTCTAAATGCATAGGAAAGATCCTGATTATCGTTGAGCCCAGGAGGACTGCTGACTCAGGAAGGGTGCACCCATGGGTGCTAAATGCCAGACAAGTTCAAGGAAGAATGAGGAGGCTGTTGCTGTTAATCTCCATTGTGGATGAGTTCTAGTCTTGCCAGGGCAGGGTGGTATCCATGCTCCTTTGAGCTTGTGCTCCTAACTGACTAGCTTCCAAAAAGCTACCTTGCTCCTAATGCTTAACACACACACACACACACACACACACACACACACACACACACACACACACCCCAATGCTGGAATAAGAATCTAGCAGAATCTCCATATAATTAAAGGTGTCACCCACGAAATGCTTGCACAGAAACTGAACAGGGAAAAGAGTGAATATAGAAACTTGATTTCACTGTTTTGAAATAATTAAAACTCTTAATATGCTACATGAGTTATGATGATATAAACAATTAACTTTTCAATTGTGAAGGCCGTAATTCAAACTCAGTCTGCCTTAAATGCCAAAACATTTGTAGTAAGGAAATGAGTTGGAAATATTTTAAATTGTTGTTTTCAGAGTCCCTTCCAATACGATAAAAATTTAGCAGCATGCTGTCTACTTTGAGTACATTTCAGCATAAGCTTATCTGGAGTACCTTGTGTGTGCCAGGCAATACTGGCAACCAGGAAAGCACCAGATGTGCTCAAGGATGAAGTCGTGTGTCATTCCTGATGGGGCACAGGTGAGCCGAGAGACAAGGCCTGCTGGGGGAGGGGTGGTGGTGAGTCATTCTGGGACGCTTGGTGATGTCACTGAAGACCTAACAGGTCCCTCCTACAGGGCTGTTAGTCACCGGAGACTGAATGCCACAGGAAGCACGTGTGATGAAACCTGGTGCAGTTAGTCTTGAAGTCAGGTATTCTGTCTGCACACTGCTTCCTCTGGCCTAAATTTCTTTCTTCCCCTCTCTGCAGGAGGCAGAAAAACCTGAATTCTGTGAGAAAAGCACTTCTCAGATCTTGCGACGCACAGGACAGTTTCTTCAGTATAAATCTCCCCCCCCCAAAGAATTTTCAGAGTAATTAAATTCATCACCCTGGTTTCTCCTCATTGTAATTTTTGAAATCTTATATATCACACTAGGGCTGGAAATATAACTGAAGAGTCTGGCATGCACAGGCCAGGCATGTTCAATCTAATAACACACTCACAGGCACACACACACACACACACACACACACACACACACACACAGCTAATTCTATGGCATAATAAGCATGCGCTCTCACACCCACTGTCTTGCCCAGCCCCCTTCTTGATTTTGCTTCATCATAGGATTATTTTTCCTCTCCATTCCCAGCACTCATTGATTAGCAGTGAAGGCCTAAGAGCTCCTTCCTCCATCCCATTTCTGTGGAGAGAAACAGTAAAATATTTTCTTTGTTGTCTCAGAACTAAATCAACTGTAATCTAACAACTGATGTGTCATTTTCAACACATTTTCAAGTAGAGGTCATTCTTTCCATATTTTGCTCTATGGTTTATTTTTATACATTTTATTGTTTCTTTCAGACAAGTCTCATTGTTACCCAGGCTTGCCTTGAACTTAAGCTCCTTTTGTCTTCCAAATAGCTGGGATTAAAGTGACTGTGACCACAAAATAAAGGCCAGGAGTGCTTTTGAACTTAAATTTAAAGTCTCCACCAACCTCTTGCCATACCTGAGCCCCTCCCTAGAGTGGAAAGTTTCCTTTACTAGAACTCAAACCTAATCCTGGACCCATGATTGGTCAGAGCCAGACCAATCACTGTCTCTCTGGCTCACCTTAACCAGAGGATATCCTCACTTGAAACAGACAGATTCCCTCTCTTCTTCCTCTAGCTTGGCTGACCGCAGACCCCCTGGTTCTGGTAAGTCCTCCCACCATAGCCATACAGCAGGAGGGGGTATCCACATGTGCTTTCCCTCACTCATGCTGGGAGCTCTCTGTACTTCCTCCCTCCTCCTGTGAATCTAATCACGTCTCTCTCTAAATGCTACCTCTGGACTATGAAATTAATTCTTTACCATCATAAAACAAGAATCCGGGGACTCTAAATTTGTTGGTGTGGTGGAAATAGCAAGGAGCCCAAGCTGCCTGTTTCCGGTACCACCACAGGAGACAGGTATTTAATAGTAGTGGTTGAAACCAGTGTGCTGATAGAGAAGGGAGAGTTCAAGGAAATGTCACAGAGGAAAGACTATAGCAGTTCGAACATAAATGCCCCCATGTGTGGTCACGTAAAGCTAGAAGTCTGTTTCTCTTTGAAAACTCTGTTACCTCCACAGAAGAAGGCAAATTCTGGCTGCTACTTGCTTGGACACAGAGTTTAGTGTCATCCCTCAATACTCTATTTCTTTCTATCCACATTTAATCCACTTAGGATATACTTTAATATTTTCCCAATCCTCACTTCCATGGCTGATGGTGCTGTTTGGGAGGTTGTGGAGCTTTTCTGAAGGAAGTAGAACACTGGGGAGCAGGTTTCAAGATGTAAGAGACCAGCCTCATGTTTCCTCCCTGTTTCCAGTCTGTCTGTGTGACAATGTGATACAGGCTTCCCGCACTAGCCTGCCATGTCTTTTCCACCACGATAGACCTTCCCCTGTGGAACAAGCAAGCTGAATGGAAGTCTTTTTCTTCTCTAAGCTGCTTCTGCTCTGGGATTTGTTCCCAGCAACGAGAAAGGATCTGATACAAGGACAAATGACTCTGAGAATCAGAGACGGGTTCCCCACAGGAGGAAACTTCCGAGGGCCAGGAGATTGTCTGATGAGGTGGAGGGAGAGACAGTGTGCAGGGAAAGTGAGAAGACATAGAAGACAGAATCCAACCATCATGTGAGAAGAGGAGGGAGGGCACAAACGAGAGAGAGGATCCTATACAGGATGACTCTGTGCCAACATTGAGAAAAGGCATTCAGGGCAGGAAGAGAGAGAAATAGAGAGAGAGAGAGGAGAGAAACTTACTAAATATTATAAATACTCAGAGGCCAAGGGGAAAGGCAATTTCTAAAGAGAAGAGCTCAATAGTAGCAAGAAAGCTAAAAGGTAAGACGAGTAAGATTAGGCCTCAGAAACATCCATATGTAAGTGCTTAGCAGCAAGGAGCCTCTTGGTGCTCTGGACAAACTCAGTTCCAGTGACATTTCATAGTCTATAACAGTGTACAGCAATGAACAGTAGAAGGTTGCTGTTTTCTCAAGGTGCGGTTGACCTGCACTACTTTCCCTGTTAAAATTCCCGTTGTTTGATGGTCTTCATTTCAAATGTGAACTCTGAGTATGTAGACATGGTGTTTGGAGGAGCTGGAACATGGGGTTAGGTCATTTTTTACATCAATTTTCTGCAGGGGGCTGGAGGGGGTTGGAATCTCACTGCACAGCGTTCAAGCTTTAGTCAGCAGAGGAGAAAGCAAGCGAAGGCAGGAACCATTGCAAGTTAGTACGTAGCTTTGGTAAAATGAAATTAGGACACTGTGGCCTGGAGGCTCCTATTCTCCTTGTAAACCAAAAACCCAATCCAGGAAATCTAGAAGTCTTTCTTTCTCCTTGCAAGCTCTGCTGCCTCCATAATAGAAGTCACGTTCTGGCTGTTTCTTGTATCCACATTTAACTCACTTAGTTTATACATTAATATTTTCCCCAAATCCAGTCCTTTCCCTTACTGGTCTAAGTCATCATCATCTCTACAGGGAAGTATTACAACAGCTACCTAAGGCCTAAGTTATACTGACTTCAACTGTGTTCCTGAAAAGAAATGACCACCCAGGACCTCATAATACTTGGAAATAAGGTTTGGCATATCTAGTTAGTTCGGATGAGGCCTGAATGGATGAGAAAGGGCCCTTAGTGCCCTAACTGATGTCTTTTTTGGGCCACAATAGAGACAAGTGACCCAAGGAAGACCACATGTGATAATGGGGGCAGAGGCTGGGATGAGGCACCTGCTGGTAGTGTCATTGTCTCAGAAGGCACACAAGTCATGCTATTCCTCTACGTCCCACCTCACGGAGTATGAAGTCAGTATCCTTGCAAAGTCCCACAAGGACCTGCTTCTTTCCCATCAGCCCCTAGCACAGTTCTTGATGACTGCTTAACATGTCAAGACCAGTCCTGACTTACAGTTCTCACTACGGCTTTGCCTCCACTCGGTGTACTCATGCGGCACTGCTCTGTCTTCTTGTCGTGAAGTCCTCCAAGACCACCGTGAAATGGCTCCATTCTCCCACTCCTTGATTTATCTTTTTCTCAAAGAACACAGTTTCTGTCTATTTGTTTCTTCTGCTGGTTGAGTTTTAGTCCATGTTTCCTGCTGCTCCCCAAGAACCTAGAAGAAAGACAGGCACAGAATGGGTTCTGAAAACATGTTACTTGGAAAAAAAATTCAACAAATGAATATGTTAAGAAAAAGACATGCAAAGTTGGGATCAGAGGAGATTATTGGACATGTAAACTAGTGGGTTGGAGAGATGACTCAGTGATTAAGGTGCTTGCTTGCAAAGCCTAACGGCCCAGATTTGATTCCCCAACAAACACATGAAACCTGATGTACAAGGTGGTGCATACAGTGGCTAGAGGCCCTGGCACACTCATATTCTCTCTCTCTCCCCATTGAAAATAAATAAATAAACTTGCAAAGCATTGGAATCAGAGGAGACTAAGAATGAGAAAGACATCCTGGAACATCAAGGTCAGAGTTGACATCAGGAACTGATAATCTACGGGACATTGATGAGAGTGTCTCCACACCTGGGATTAAGAATGAAGTCATGCCAAGTAAATTAAACTGGAAAACACTCAACTCAAAGATGGGCACATCTTTATCTAGACAGTTTTGGCATAAATAAAGTCACGTGACTGTTTTCAACAGCAAAATAACTCCCCCATTCCACCTGCTTGGAAGGTTACTTGAAAAATTTATCATGTCAGTGATAATTTAGAGCCAATTTGAGTGTTTTCTGTCAACCTGGAAGCGTTGATGTAGAAAATGTTTACCAGATATTTCCTCAGTGCGGAGTTGCTGTTTTTTTTTTTAAACTCTCTTCTGTACTGTCACCAGAAGCATATGGGAGACTGTGCCCATGTTTCAACCCTTTTCTTTTAAATGCATATTGCACATGAGTCAGAAGTTTGGACTTGAAATTGTTGATTATTAAGTCTAGTCAGAGAATACATCTCGTTAACTCAGGTTAGATTTCCAGTGGCACTATTGACTGATTTTTGCTATAGCTTTAATTACCACTACCTTCTGGTGCCCACTGGTACCATGAAAAGAAAGATGGTATTATCCCAGTCAGATATTGTTTGTGTGAATGCATGTGTCAGAGAGAGAGAAAGAGAGAGAGAGAGAGAGAGAGAGAGAGAGAGAGAGAGAGAGAGAGAGAGAGACCTGGTAAATAATCAGAATCCATGTCTGTTACTAACCCAGGCCTACTTGTTAAACTTCATTCCATCTGGCATCTTCCCCAAGTGAAACTCAGGACAGATAGAGTTTTTTTTTTTTTTTTTTTTTTTGTCCTCATGGTAGAAAGTCCCTTGTGATTATATTTGGTTCATGCAGAAAATCTGGCCTAATCTCTACATTCTCAAAATCTTTAACCACATGTGCAAATCCTTTCTGCCATGCTAGTAACAGATTTTCTGGACTTTAGGGATCTGATATCTCTGCAGGACCACTGTTCTGCTATCCACAGGTGGTGTTTTAATAAAAGAAGAAAAGGGAACAGGTCCTGTCCGGCTGGAGTTTTCCCAGGGCCGCTTCTGTTCCCCGGGGCTACTGTGGGAGAGCGTGGGGTCCCGGGCAGCCGGTGGAGGCGTGTCCAGCCAGCTAGCACTGGAGATGTACCGAGGTCTGCTCTGGAGACTGCTCCATGTCGCAGCTCTGTGGGCGGCTCCTAAAGCTGGCACAGGGGTGCAAGCCCACAGAGGTGACTGTGGCAAGGGAGAGAGCCGGCATGCTCAATGGCTGCTGCACCCGGGGACCCGAAACTGGGCACTCATGGAGGCATGTCTGTGGGCCTGAGAGCCCACGGAAGTGTTATACTTCTGTGTGTGTTCAGCTCTGGAAGCATGGCTTCCTAGGGGAATCACGGTTCCCCATGTGTTACAGCGCAGTTCCCGGTAAAAAGCATCCATGGAAAGAAGTCCCATAAGAAATCCCAATCCCCAATCACCAAATCTTTTATTGTAGCAACATCGTGGGTTAAATAGAAATTGAGGAGGAAGGAGGGAAAGAAATGGACAATGGAGATTGGCAGAAATCAGCAACCTTTGAATACCTGCTTTGCATGTGGACGTGAGCTTGGGCACGTATCAGATGGTGGGGATAGAACTGCCACCTTCTAGGCACAGCTGGGGTACGAACCTGGGTCTATGTGACATGCTTTTTTGGGGGTTGGGAGTCTCAGAGTTGAGAGTGGAGATAGGGAAACGCCTACCGGGTTAGCCACCGGGGTTTCTGACCTTTACTTCAACACCCTCTTAACCCTTTGTCCTCCGTGCCCTCCTTAAACAATACCAACACACAAGATGCTCTGAATCTTTAAGCTTTAGCTATGGCTGTGTCTCCCAAGACTGGGTGCCAGATAGGCATGAATGCCATGGAGCAGTTTTCTATACCAACCAGATATATCTTCCGAGAGGTCCTCATTACACTTGAGTACCAAATTATTTCCAGGTAAATCTTAGAAGTGTGTATAATCTAGATCACCAACAATGTAACAACAAAGAGGCAGGAGAGGAAAGCTTTCCTCCATCCTCTGCACCAGGACAGAAAGCTGCCATAGCAACTAAGAAGACAGAGTGTTTTGGCAAATGATGGGTAAATCAAGGACATTATATTATGTGAAACTAGCCAGACCTAGAAAAAAGCCACACATTCATGGTCTTACAAACACATGGAATGGAAAAGAATGAAATGCCAAATATAGAATAAAATGGGTTAAAAGGGTTAAAGTGTAGGTGAGGAAGAGAGGAGCAAACATTTTGATGTGTAAGGTGTGAAAGTGTGATGCTTAACTTTTGTTGTCAACTTAACCTGTTATCAATCCACAGTAATCTTCAGAGTTGTATAGCAGATTTTCTCTGAATTGAAGTGAGAAAGGAGACTCAGGAGATTCAGGTAGTCATGTTCACTAGAAGCAAGCATTCCATCCTGTGAAGGCAGTGCAGGAAAGGAATTCCAGAGACTCAGGAAGTTAACAAATCTGGGAAAGGGTTGCAAGACCCTGCCCTACGGCTATATAAAGGGGACGGAAATATCTCTCTCTTTCTCTCCTGCCATTTTGCTGCTGTGTGTGGCTGACCAGGACAGAAGATTAAAATACAAAGCATGGACACTTAGCTATCAGTATTATATTGTAGTCAATGTATTCTACACAGAATTCTACACAGAAGGTAGGTTTTTTGTTACCTGTGTAGATTATAGCTTCTTCTGCCACAGAAGGGGTAGGATGGATAAGGAGCTATATGTGATAACAGATATGCTCATTTATTCCACTGGAACAACTGTTTTCCTAGACATGTGTGTCTTATGTTATTGTGTACTATAAATATACTCAGCAAATTTTAATGTTTTAAAAGAGAAAATAATGTGCTGAGTAAGCTGTTTTTCACAGTCCTATCCAAGCTGCCAAGTGCTGACCTGCTTAGACTGTATGAGGGCCTCATCGATCACAGAACAATCTGCTTCTGTTTCTCAGTGGTGCCTTCATGACAGACAGCATCTGGGACAATTTTCAGAATTAACATCCAGAGAAAATTACTAGTGATGAGCCGAGATGAGAGAGACCTGTGACCAAAATCCTGATTCCTCTTGCTTTTATTTTTAATTTTAGAATTATTTAAAATACATACTTTGAATTTTTTTGCTTGAGAACTTTTAAAATTTAAATCAAGGATTATCACCTTAGATGTGATTTTCCATGATAATCATGAAATATAATGACTTGTTTGAAGATCTTCAGAATGCTTGATTTAGTAAAGTAATAACTAACATGATCAAATACTTGCTCTGTGCTAGGCATGGTTTGGGATACATATCATTTCTGTTTTGTCAATGGGTTATGATACTTTTCAACCCTGTTCCAGATACAAATCTAATTGTGTCATTTTAGGTCATAAAAAAATTCCAATTCCCCATCCCTTGCCTTTAGGATGAAATCCAAATTCCTTATATGATGCCTCAATGAGTTTCTGTTGCCATAACAAAATAATTGAGACTAGGAAATTCAGAAGAAGAAGCCAGGCATGGTGGCACATACCTTTAATCCTAGCACTTCAGAGGCTGAGGTAAGAGGAACACCATGTGTTCAAGTCCAGCCTGGAGAGCTATGGAGTTAGTTCCAGGTCAATCTGAGCTAGAGTGAGACTTTGCCTGGAAAAAACTGAGGAAAGCAAAAAAGAAAAGAAAAAAAGAAGTGTACCCCAGGCCTGAGGCAAAACCCTATTACTGAAGAAACCACAGACAGCCATCGACCAGCATTGAGAAATCCTTCAACGTCCGGAATGGTATCCAGCCCCCAGAAGGCAGTTAGTGTAGTGCTGGAAGGCACTGCACAGGCTGCCAGGGGAAAATGATCAACGACAGCTGGACTAAACAGAGACCACTGACAGGAAACACAATCGGTGGTTATGAGTAGGCTGACCA
>PVHP010040022.1:0-16161 GCA_004024765.1 Zapus hudsonius | reverse complement strand
GAGAGAGAGAGAGAGAGAGAGAGAGAGAGAGAGAGAGAGAGAGAGAGAGAGAACCAGGGCCACCACCTTGTAGGTCTGGCTTATGTGGATACTGGGGAATTGAACCTGGGACCTTAGGCACTGGAGGCAAGTGCCTTACCCACTGAGCCATCTCTCCAGCCCAATATTTGAGTATTTCTAATGTTCACTTTCTCTTCTCCATCTTTGAAGCCTTCACCCCACCCAAGCCCATCCTGGCTGTTTCTACCCACCTCAAATCAACCATGAGCCTGCAGAACTTAAGGGCCTGTGAGTTGAGCCCCCATCGGTCCCTCCAGGGTACCCCTCACCGCTGCTCCTCCACCTGTAGCCTCCTAGACTGTTTCCTGAGCACTCCTCAAGGTTGGACAGTGCAGCGGCCTCCCAGCGCACACATCAGGCAGTGTGACCCATATGCACGGCCTGGGCCTGGTCTTGTGAGCGTGGGCGGCAAGCCTCCCCAGAGAGAGATCACGTGCTCTTTTAAAGCCTTGCTTCCTGCCCAGTGCTTTTTCTTTCTTTTTTGGTCTTGCTTTGCTGGGGTTGTACATTAATCTGAATCCTGAGGAGAGCCTTTCATTCAGTACTGCCTCTGGGAAAGAATGTGACCAAACTGAGGAATGTTGTTTGGGGGTCTGGGCCGGCCGTGATCCAGACAGCCTGATACAATGTCCTTTGCATTCTCACGGTCATTTCATCAGTGAGGAAATCAGGGCTCAGAAAAATGAAGTAACTTGCCTGACTCTACACACCAAGTGAGAAGCACGGCTTGAGCAACGCCTGCCCTACTGGGACAAACATGCGGCCTTCCATACAAAGTTCCTGGCAGAGGGCCTGTGAGACACCATCACTGATTCCTCTTTTCAAGAAGTGGTCACTCCTCTGCCCACCTCCTGAAATCACAGTCGTTTGCTGGCCAGTTGTGGTGATGACCCACATACACTCAATTCTGAGCTTTTCACCTGTGGGCTTCCCAGGTCAGTGCTGATAAGCCCCTTTGAAGAGTCTAACATTCACCCCAATTAACATTCCTAAAGTTGCCAGTTGTCCCTGATAAATGGCTGCCCAGGACATCTCTAGCCTGGGAAGACTTTACCTGTGAAGTCCATTAGTACATCACAACAATCAAGGCCTCCGCACTGCCTTTGAATAAAGCAGTCCCTTTGAGTGAGCTGAGTCTGGTGTACCTTCTCTCACTTTCCTCACAAGTGCTAGCCTTCCTTGGTGGTTCCTGCAGCCCAGCAGGGAGCTAGGCCAGGCCAGGGCAGTGGGCAGCTGTGGCCTGAATGGCAGTCCTGGGGTAACTACTACCTCTAAATGGAACAGAAGGCTGACTGGAAACTTACACAGGCAGTGCCCCAAGGGAGGGAGGACTGTCATAAGGGGTTTCAGAAGCTCTCATAGTGTCCTGTGAAGCTGGCAGTACCAGCCTAGGAAACCACAGACTCAACCATTTCCCCATGGCCTTCCACTGTGGTTCCTGAGTCATAAACATGGCATTCCTGAGATATGTCCCCACATGGGGGCGCTAGCTAAACAACTCTTTCTAAGATAAGCACCAGCAGGCTGAGTGGTGGTGGTGGAGGCAGAGGGTGAGGCCCGCCTAGGAACAGATGGATGAGACACAGGCAAGCCAGTCTGAGACAGGATTGTGCTTTAATGGCAGCTCAGGGAAGGGGAGCAAGTGGGTGGCCCAGGCCAGCTGAGCCAAGAATGCTGGTTCCTTGTCCTGGGGGCTGCAGTCCTGGGACCGAAGCCTCTTGGAGAGAAGAGGGAAGAACGACTTCTCAGAAGTCCATGGAGCTGTGGGCCAGGTAGTCCTTACGGCCGATGTTGCTGACCTGCTTGGTCTGCATTGCTTCAAGTTTGGGGCAGTCGGTGATCCGATGTCCCAGGCCTCCGCAGAACGCACAGCCTCGCTCTCCTGGAGGTGGAGGGGTCAGGGTCAGCATGGCGTCAGGATCCAGACCCTGGAACCTTGGCCCCCAGTGGGCCTTGCCAGTCCATCAGTGCCTAGCATGGACCTGTTTCCTGAATTCTAGCCAGCCTGCTTTCCCTGTTGAGCCCAGCCACCCACAGAGCCGGGGACGTCCTGCTCAGCACTTACCTCCGATGTCCAGCATGGACTCGTCCCCACAGTGCAGAACCTGCAGCACAGGTGGCACCTTCTGCTTGGCCTCCAACAGCAAGGCCTTGAGGTCCATGAGCACGGACTCATCTAGAAGGCAGGGGTAATGGGGACCATCAGACCCCACCCTGGGCTCCGCAGCCGGAACCTGAGTGGTCTCATGGAGGACTCAGGGTAGAGCCAAGGTGGCCTGGTGACACACTTACCACAGGCCTTGTTGATGAAGGTGGTGGCAATGCCTGTGTTTCCTGAGCGCCCAGTGCGGCCGATTCGGTGTACTGCAGGGAAAGGAACAGCGTCTGGACCACTGCCTCCTCCTCCTGTCCAGCCCTCCCCTCATGAGACCCCAAGACCCCCACCGTAGTTCTCGATTTCCTCAGGCATATCATAGTTGATGACGTGCTGGATGGCAGGAAAGTCCAGGCCCTTGGAGGCCACATCTGTGGCCACCAGTACATCTTTCTTGCCCTCCCGGAATGCCTCAATGGCCTTGGTTCGTTCCTCCTGGTCTGAAAACAGTCAAGGAGTTATCAGAACTATGGTAGGAATTTTGGGAGCGGCAGGGGGGAAGGGGAAGATGAAGGGGTGTCAAGGCAGCAGTGTCACTGGCATGGGTCACTCTGACCTTTGCCCCCGTGAATGGCCACAGCCTCAACTCCCTTGAGAAGGAGGTACTCGTGGATGGCGTCCACATCTGCTTTCTTCTCTGCAAAGATGAGCACCTGTCCACAAAGGCAGCTCCAGTCACTCCCTTAGTGTACACCCCACCATGTTTCTCATCCTGGGGACCCTAAACCAGTCTGGTCCAGCTATACTCACAGGTGGGGGTGTCTTCTGAAGACACTCGAGCAGGTACACCATCTTGGCTTCCTCTTTCACATATTCCACTTCCTGCCACCAAAGGCCAAGCAACCATGGTTAGTTAGGCTCACTGACTGTGCACTGACATAGAGACTGGCCTCTGATTTGGGCTAAGAAGTGATCAGAAGCCTTTTGCCAGGGGACAAATCACCCAAGAGTGACTCTGGCTAAAGGTCAAGGTGGACCCTCAATCCAGCCAGCTCCAAAGGAGCCTCCTCTGACCCAGCTCACACAGGTGAGACTTCTCAGCAGGAGTGCCTGCCTACCTGGATGACATCCAGGCTGGCAGCTCCAGCACGGCCCACGTTGATGGTGACAGGTTTCACCAGGGCACTCTTGGCAAAGTTCTGAATCTTCTTTGGCATGGTGGCACTGAAGAGTAGAGTTTGCCGTTGGCCCTGAGGAAGGGTGGAGGCTGGGCTGAAGACATGCAGGGTTAAGGGGAGCTAGGGTCTGAGAATGCAGCCTCAAGAGCAGAGGCCCAGGCCCCTCTGCAGCTGAATGGGTATATGTTTGTGTGTATGTGTGCAGGAGTGCCCTGGCCAGGCAGGGGCTGGAAGTAAGAGCAGTACCTTGAAGTAGGAGAAGATGGTACGTATGTCACCCTCAAAGCCCATATCGATCATGCGGTCAGCCTCGTCCAGAGCCAGGTAGCGACAGATGTCTAGGCTGACCATTTTCTTCTGTAGCAAATCCATAAGGCGTCCAGGGGTGGCCACCATCATGTGCACACCGCTGAGAATGAAAAGAGCCGAGTCTGGGGCTGCTTGGCTATCTGTCACCCACTACCTCCAAGGTGGCACCTTGCCCTATGATCTCTTTCCTGTCTCCTCCCACCTGCCCCTCACTTCTTCTGTCCTGCTCTAGGACAGGGCATGTCGCTCACTAGCAGAGGACTGCAGCTTTCTCGCCAGCACCTAGCCTACACACCTTCCACCACAGAAGGGCTCCCAGGTCCTTGCAGACCCCTTTTAGGCTCCCTCTGCGGGGGGCACTAACTCTATCTTTTTTGCGCTCGTGTCTCTGCGCTTGTGTCTTCCCTGGGCCTGGGATGCCTCAGAAACAGGGATGGGGTCTGGACGGTCTGCAACTGCAGGGGCTGGTCCAGGATGAAGACTATGTGGGAAGGACACGGGTGCTACTGCCTGCCCCAGTGCCTCGGTCTCCTTAGTTAACCATAGCGAAAAGCTCTGACTTCCAGGCCTTCCCCTCCAAGCTTTCTGCTTAAAATTGCCCCTATGCAAAGTTCCAATGGCACCTTCCCTGCAAAGCCACCTCTGACATCTCACCTCCCCAAGAGGATGGGGCATTACATTTGCTCCATTCCCTCAATACCTAGTCACATCCTTTTCCCTACTTCTCCCTGAGGGCTAGGCTCATAAGGGGACTCTAAGGATCAGCACAATGGCTACACTAAAGGGTCCTTTAGCTTCTCTGGGGTCTTGGGAGCCCGTGCAGGTAGTTCTGTACACACTGTCGAATGGTCTCCATCTGCTCTTTGACAGACATGCCTCCGATGCAGAGCGCGCAGCGCAGGAGGGGTGAGCTGTCCTCCTGCAGCAGATGGCAGTAATACTCCAGGATGCCGTGGGTCTGTCGGGCCAGCTCCCGCTGTAGAACAGGGGACAGGGACAAGGCTGGTACCACAAGTCAGCCCTAGCCTCTAGCCTGCCCTCCAGACTGCTTGATCTTACCGAGGGGCAGATGATGAGTCCATAGGGCCCTTCGCGCTTGGAGAAAGGCAAGCGCTTCTCCTGCTCCAGGCAGAACATGATGACGGGCAGGGTAAACACCAGGGTTTTGCCTGATCCCGTGAAGGCGATGCCAATCATGTCCCGACCAGACAGACTGTGGAGAGACAGCAGAAGACAGAATGACTCCTTCAGCTGGTGTATGGCTATTGCTTCTTCCCTGCTCTCCTCGGGGAACCGGTTCACAGTGCACACTCACATGGTGGGGATGCCCTGGATCTGAATGGGTGTTGGATGGAGGATGCCTTTCTTCTTCAGCCCTCGAAGGATGGCTGTAGAAAACAAGAAGTACTTTATTGGTCACAATAATTTTATAAAATCATTACTTCCCTACAAGTTGCAAGTCATGAAACAGAGGCTCAGGAAGAGAGAGGGAGGCGAAGAAAGAGACTTGCACAATCCCATGGTTGGGTCAGGACTCACAGCCAACCTCACTTTCTCACTGAAACTGTCACAGCAGAGGATGACAGACATGGAAGCTCATGTCTGAGCTTCCAGAAGGGCTGAGGTAAGAGGATTGCTTTGAGTTTTAGGCAAGTTTGGGCTACAGTGCAAACCCTGTCTTAAAAAAAAAAAAGACATGAGTCAAATGTATGGTGGTACATGCCATTAATGCCAGCTCTCAAGAGACTGTGAGTTCAAGGCCAGCATGGGCTAGAGTGAGACCCTACCTTAAAAAAAAAAAAAAAGTCCGCAAAGACAACAGAAAACAAGCAAACAATAACAAAGAAAAGCCTTCTCAACTCTTTCTATTCTCACTGCTGAGCTCAGAGAGGGCCAGGTACAACCTCAGAGGCATAGTGCCCGAGTTCAGAGAGGGCCAGGCACAACCTCAGAGGCACGGTGCTCAAGCTCAGAAGGGCCCGGCACAAACTCAGAGGCACGGTGCCAGGGCTGGGAGATGGCTCAGTGGGTACAGAACTTGCTGTGCAAACAGGAGCACCCATGTAAAAATGCTGGGTGTGGTGGGGAATTCCTGGGGCTCACACCTTTAATCCCAGCACGGGGGAGGCAGAGGTAGGAGGATTGCTGTGAGTTCAAGGCCACCCTGAGACTACACAGTGAATTCCAGGTCAGCCTGGGCTAGAGCGAGACCCTACCTCGAAAAACAAAACAAAACAAACTGACTCACAGTGTACACCTTATCCCACACGAACATGCATTTACTCAGGCATGTACACCACACAACAAAAAGCATGGCGTCTCCGTGTTTTTCAGGTACCTGCAGGAAACTTCATTTCCTTGAAGCTCTTGATGGGTGGTGGAATACCATCCCCCTCGACTAGGATGTGGTACTTCTTCCGCACTCGCTCGTGCCGTTCTTCAGACATGCTCAGGACATAGCGTGGTGGAGTCCAGCTGTGGGAGGCAGTAGAGATCAACAGAGATTCTGAGCACAGCTGGTCTCAGCCTCATGGTGACCCTCCTACCTCAGCCTCCAAAGTGCTGGGATGAAAGGCTGTGCCACCATGCCTGGCAACATACCTGGTTTTGATTGGATCATCATATGTGATGCCCTTGGCCATCTCCTTCACTGACATCAAGGCTGAGGAGAGAGAGAGACATAGTCCAGGGCTGGCTACTGCTTCTCAGAGGCCAGACCCTTTGAGATATAACCTGCTTGGGGCTGACGGGAGGTGGCTCTGTCCAGCTTCTCTTTGTTCTGGTCACCATACCTCGGCCCTCAGCCACACTTTCCAGAATCTTCTCTTCTTCCTTCAGCTGCTTCTCCTTGGCCGACTCCTTGCGTGCTGAGGAAAGAAACCAAAGAAGTCAGAGGGGCACTCAACAATGCCTCAGGCTTGGCTTCTCTCCTCCCACTAGGAGAGCTGCCCAGCTCACCCTCAGCTTTTTCTTTGAGGTGCTGGTGCTGATCCAGAAGGCTGACATTGGACTGAGGTCCCAATGGGATGTCGTCCTCATCTCCTCGAGGCTCGCTGCCGCTGTCGTGCTGCTCTTCCTCCGCAGCTCCCTTGCGTCTTCTCTGCAGCAGCTTCTGGAGCTGAGGTTAGACCAGGACCCCCAGAGTGAAGCCCAGGACAAAGCGGGGAGACAGGTCTGAGAGGTCAGTGTCAGGATCCTGGAGTTTTGTTTTTATTCTTGATTTTTTTTTTTTTTTATTAATTTATTGTCCATAATGAGTTACAACATTTAGTGGGCAAACAATGAGTTGTTATCCCCAATTCCCCGCTGCCCTCCCCTATTCTTGATTTTTGAGGTAAGGTCTCGCTCTAGCCCAGGCTGACCTGGAATTCACTCTGTAGTCTCAGGCTGGTGAGGAGCTCATGGTAATCCTCCTACCTGTATCCCAAGTGCTGGGATTAAAAGTGTGCCCCATCATGCTCCGTTTATTTTGTTTATTACTATTTTTTGTTTACACATACGCCCTCTTGTGCATCTGGCTTTATATGGGCACTGGGGAATCGAACTAGGGTCCTTCTGCATTGCAGACAAATGCCTTAACCACTAAGCCATCTCTTCAGCCCTTTTTGTTTTTTGAGGTAGGGTCTCGCTGTAGCCCAGGCTGACCTCGAACTCTCGGAGACCCTCCTACCTAGGCCGCCTAGTGCTGGGATCACCCGGCTAGGGTCCTGGCAGGCGACGTGAACCCGCAGGCGGTGGTCTCTCGGGTCCCAAGGCCCCTCCTCGGCCGCCCCGCCTCCGCCGCGGGCCCCGGCCTCACCAGCAGCTGCCGGCGCTGCCGCAAAGGCACGTACGGCACGTAGTCTCTGTCCTCGTCGTCTTCCTCCTCCGATCGGCTCCCTCCCGCAGTCGCCTCCTCCGTCCGAGCCCTCTGCAGAAACACAGCAGGCAGGTCGGCAGAGCCCCTTCCTCCCGCTCTCACCTCGCCTGGGCCCGAGCCTCTCTCCCACCTTCCGCTCAGGTTCCGAGTCCTCCATCCTTTGCTTGCAGTGCGCATGCGCCCCGCGGCAGAACCACGCCCCACCGGAGTGAGACCCAATCAGACGTGAAGAAACTGCCGTGGGCGCCTAGCAACGACCCGAGAGCCGGATCGCGAAGGGGGACAAACTTCCTCCAGAACCGATATCTGGTGGTTACTCCTCTTTGGCCAGAGCGCTGTCTTGCAGAGCATTATGGGACAGGAGAATTTGGAGCATGCGCAAAAGGCCCAAGCTGGTCACCTCGGAGCCCCAAGTGAAAGGGTGAAACCGAGGGGAGGGGACAGGCCGGCTGGTCCACTGCGTTTCTAGGGCGGGACTTCGCGGAATAAAAGACAACGCCGCTACCTCCCAGACTGGTGAGTTTTGAGTGTGCGCGTGCGCGGAGACCAGAGGCTGTATGGAGAACGTCGGGTGTTCACCACCTTTGCCCCCCTTAGCACTTGGGCTACAGGTGTGCATACCAGCCACGCCTTTTTATTTACATGGGTTCTGGGACTTGAACTCAGGTCCTCATGCTTGCTCTCAGCAAGCGCTTTCATCTGTTGAGCTGTTTCCCTAGCCCAATGTTTAAGAGGCTCTGTAATACGTAAAATGATGATGATGATTATTATTTTTTTTTTTGGTTTTTCGAGGTAGGGTCTCGCTCTAGTCCAGGCTGACCTGGAATTCACTCTGTAGTCTCAGGGTGGCCTTGAACTCATGGCAATCCTCCTACCTCTGCCTCCCGAGTGCTGGGATTAAAGGCGTGTGCCACCACGCCCGGCTAAATGATTATCATTTTTAAATATTCTGCCAGGTGTGGTGATGCACGCCTTTAATCCCAGCATTCAGGAGGCAGAGGTAGATCACTGTGAGTTCGAGGCCAACCTGAGACTACATAGTGAATTTCAGGTCAGCCTGGGCTAGTGAGACCCTACCTCGAAAAACAAATCTTATCTGAGCGTGTATGGGCACTCCAAATTCTCTTACTACTGGAAATGGACTCCAGACACATGATCAACTTTGTGCTGCTGGCTTTATGTAAATATTTGGGATTCAAACCCAGCCCACCAGGCTTTGCAAGCAAGCACCTTTAACCACTGAGCCCACTCTCCAGCCCTGGTAAATGATCATTACTTCAAATGTTCTATCATGGAGCTGAGTGACTACCTGTGAAAGTAAAGATGGCTTAGGGGAGACACACAATTGTGCAAAATCAACTGAAGTGGGAGAAGCTTCCAGAATTGGCTCCAAACTCATTATGTATACTAGGCTAGACTCCATGCGTGATCCTTCTACCTCAGCCTTGCCAGTGTTGGCACTGGTTTCTAGTCCTGCTTGTAGAGCTCTGTAAGGGCTTACAGTGTTCTGTAGAGGTGCAGAACGCACCTCTAGAGACATGCTTACAGCGTTCTGTGGAGGTGCACAATGCACCTCTACACACTGGCTCCCCAAGAGTTGCTGCTAATAGTGGAGACTACTTTGGGGGCAGAACATTTGGACTAAAGGTGAGGCATTTCTAGCCAACCCATTGTATTAAAATTGGAATGGGGGAAATGAGGTAGTACACTTGACTTCACAGATGTTCAATGTCATTTGTCTTAGTCTGTAGGTACATTTCAACTCCCACTAGGAAACTAGATCTAAATCATAAAAACTCAGTTTGCCCTCAACTGCCCCAATTACATAAGTATGTGGAGTCTTAACTAGCCACCATATAGGTGCACTATGGTATGTGAGGCCTCAGCCATTTCTAGGCACCTTCTCTACAGCTAAATGGCTGTAGAGACGACATCCAACTTCCTCATCTTGCAAAGGGGCAAACAGATGCAAAATTGGGAAAGGTTGTACTAGGCTCACACACAGCAGGAGGAAGGGCAGCCCTGTGCTCAGCCCTACTGACCAGACTATGTTTAGTGGTCATTTGACTACCTTAGCCTTATTGGTGACTAAGGCAGATCCTGTACTGAGTACATCCTTCCCACTCCCTGCCGCCCCCCCCCCCCAAGCAAATCACCATTACACTAACTCCGTGTCCAAATGTTGCTTTATCTTTCGGCAGGAAAGATATTCACAGTATCAAAAGTAAAGAATTGAAAAAACAAAGAAAAAAAATCAAACACAAAGAGAGCAGTGTTGGGCCAGCAATACCATCAGCCCTTGACCCATAGGCCAGCCCAGTCCCTGGGCTCTGTGTGGAGGCTGCGTAGCACCAAGAAGCGGCTCTGCTGGGGTCCCGAAGGGTCCCAGCACAGCACAGCATCCGTTCAGCTTTTGGTTGGTCCAGGCTGGTAGGAACATGAAGGGTTGAAAAGGCGGCAGGGCACAGGAAGGAGACTGTAGACCTTGAGCTTGCAGTTGGGGCCTTGGGATACCCTGGAAAAGTTGACCTGGTCAGGGCTGAGAAGGAATGCAAAAGCAAGATCACAATGTGTAATAGCATGAACCTCAGCCAGCTTCCCCATGCTGACCCTGGGTCTATGGACCCCTGTGGAGTAGTAAAGGGCAGATCTCAATTTTGTTTCTTAGGCTGAGAACACTTGAACAGATTTCCTGGATCACATCCTTCGGGGGACAGAATCCCAATCCTGGGGCTGTAGTAGTAATATATGGGACAGTCTTTGAGGAGCCTAGGACCCTCCTGCAGAACATCCTTTCAGACCAGGGAGGAATCACTGGCCCTTAGTATCTTGCTGGCAGGTAGTAGAGGAGACCATCTATGGATTTAGACTCTGCCTCAGGCTCCAGCATAAGGCTGGGCTGGATCCCGATGTGCCAGCACTGCTCTCTGTCCTGGCCTGATTTAGGGACACAGCTCAAGAGTTGAGACATGGTACTGCACAGCCATAAAGCCCCATGACTGCCCCTCTCTCTTCTGTACTAAGTTTTTCAGAACAATACCTTTTCTAATTTTGTGTGCCCAGACCAAAAACTTCACCCAACAGGCCAACATTGCAGACAAAAGGACTTAAGCAGGTGACTGGAAGAGAGGCCAAGTCTTTTCTTTAGAAAGCAGATAAGCTACCAATTCCCTCAAGGAACTGTTCTCTTGGTGGAGAGCCCTCACTGATGTCTCCCCGTTTACAAAAGATCTATAAGGCCTTGTTTTTGCTTGTCTGCCATAACCCTACACCCTGGGGACTGATCTCTTTTCATACTTCCTCAGTTGGAGGGTGCAATGGAAGTCTACATTGAGTACCAGGCTAAATAGGACTTAAGCTGGAGGCCAGATCATGTAAGGGGTAGTGGACACTTCAGGAGAAAAGAGGAATCCCAGGGATGACAGACAGGCCAGGAGCAGCAGCAGCAGGACTCAGGGAGTGTGATGGAAGAAGAGACCTGAAGGGAAAGCCTCTCAGCAAGTGAAGCTGCTCTGGCTATGCAGTGGCTCTAGGAAGGGCTCCTACAGCCTCGAGTACACCCTCCTAGACCCAGAGCAGAAAACTGTCCCACTAGACGACAGCACATCAGCAGGGTATGGTGATGCACTCAGGAAGGGGTAGGATCACTGGGACTTCAAGGCCAGCCTGCGACTACAGAGTGAGTGCTGGGTCAGCCTGGGCTAGAGCGAGAGCCTACCTCAAAATAACAGCAAAAAGAGACAGAGCATGAGAAGAGGGGGTGCAGGTAACAAATGGGGTCTCTACCTCACTGAGCTGTGTTGGGAGTAGTTTTCTTGAGGCTGAAGTTGGTCCAATTCACAGCAACTTTCTGACGTGTTTGCTTTGCAGAATCCAAACAGAACCTATTGGTTTGAGAGATACAGGAAAGAAAAATAAGAGGTCCCCTCCCACCCCTACTGTATCCTAAGTAACTAGCTGGAGTCGGGCATAGTGCTGCACTCAGGAGGCTGAGGTAAAAGGATTGCCATTAAGTTGAGGCTTGCCTGAGCTACCATATGCAAGATCTTATCTTTAAAAAAAAAAAAAAAAAAAAAAAAAAAAGGCCAGTTTACTCTTCAGGGTTTCTGTGGCTCCCAGGGATTGGGGACTAGCAGACACAAGAGCTTTGCTGGCTGGGAACCAGTGACCATAAGGCAAGAGGACAATATATACAGATTGTGCCAAGATACAAACTCCATCATCCCTGTTTTACGTCAGCTGCACTGGCTGCTCTCTGTCCCTTACACATGCTGTGCTTCTCTTACCCTATGACCTTTGTGCAAACTGCCCCCCAGTCACAGATACCTTTTTTTTTTTCCCCTTTGAGGTTGGGTCTCACTCTAGCCCAGGCTGACCTGGAATTCACTATGTAGTCTCAGGGTAGCCTTGAACTCATGGTGATCCTCCCACCTCTGCCTCCACACCCGGCTCACCTTCTTGCTTTATCTAAAGGTCAAGGTCAGCTTGGCTCAGTCTTGTTATTTAGTGTTCATATCCCAAGATGGTCTCTTGGCCTGCTTGAACCCCAGGTTGCTTTGAGGGCTTCCCACCCCATAGCCCTCTCGTGCCTCAGGCTTCTAGTGGCATTCACCACAGGCATTTCTGAATCTCTTCCTGTCTAGACTGCTCCTAAGCCTGCAATGCAGAACAGGGAAAATGTAAGCAAATAAAATCAAGCTCAAGAAAGCCATGGATAAACTGGGCATGGTGGCGCACGCCTTTAATCCCAGCACTGGGGAGGCAAAGGTAGGAGGATCACCACGAGTTCAAGGCCACCCTGAGACTACATAGTGAATTCCAGCCTGGGCTAGAGTGAGACCCTACCTCAAAAAACAAAAAACAAACAAACAAAAAAAAAAGCCATGGTTCTTGGGCCCTCATGTGCCTCCTTCTCCGCATGGCTTTCACCTTTCCAGATGTTCTTGCCAAGTGGCTCCTTGGGTTCTGACAGAGAGGCCGGGTGGCAAAGCCTGGAACTGGTGGCTTCTGCAGCCAGCTGCTCAGAAAGCTACTGACTGGGTCCAGCCACTCCAAGAACCTTTCCCTGGCAGGCCTTGGCTCCTGCCTAGCAACAGTGAGCATCCCCAAGAGAGTAGATCATTTTGGGGCTTGAGACACAACATGGGGCTTGGATGTGGGTGTAGGCTCTCCTCAGAGTAGAAAAACAGGCATCACAGACCTACCTCTTGAAGTACTCCACTTCCCGGTCAGTCTCATCCATTTCTACCCCATCCATGTCCTTGGGCAGGAAGACATCGTCTAGAAGACACAGCCAGGAGGGCTCAGTGCCCAGGGCCAGGCTTCTGGAATCATACTTTCGGGCAGCACTGCCCACACTCAGGACTGCCCTCCACCCTGTGGCCTGGTTGGGGTGGGGATCAGCCACTCAGCTCCTGGTGCACTCACCCAAGGAAGAAGCTGACTTCTCTTGCTTGTTGCGGCTCCGCCGGCTGCGGCCTTTGCTCTGGGGCAAGCTCTGTGGCCTTGTTGGGCCTGGGGACTGCCCGAACTCTTGCTCCAGGGACCGTGCCTTGGGTTCACCTGGCCAGTTTCTCCAGCAGCTGCCCTTCTCCTCAGTCCAACCTGGTCCTGACTGGCTCCCTTGGCTGCCCTCTCTAGACTCGGCACCGTTGCCCACTTTGAGAGGTCCTGGGCCTTTGCCGCCTGGCTGCTTGGAGCTAAGCATCTGGCTCATGGAATTGGGAGCCTCGAGGCTGGATAAAGGTTGGGGGACAGAGCTTGCCTCACTCTTCTTGGCCTGACTTCCCTGTCGTTTGCTCTTTCTTGGCTTCCCACCTGTAGCTACAAGCTCAGAAGGCTCTTGTTTATAACTGGGGGCCTCCTTTGAACTTGGCTCCTGAGAGCTAGGGTTGCCTGGCTTGGGTGCCTTTACCCAAATCACCCGGGACAGGTTGGGCACAGTATTGAGTCTTCTCACTAGCCCATTCTCAGGGATGATACCAGGAGGGGGGCCCCTCACCTCTGTCCATGGTGGGTGGGGGCCTCTCATTTCAGCCCATGGTGGGGCTGGCTCGCCTGGAGTTTGTAATGCGTGGCTCTGAGAGGAGCCCAAAGTCAAGGGGGATAGGTCAAGGTTGATATCAAGTTGTGGCTCGGAGGAGCCATTGAAGTCTGAAGCGGTGAGAGTCTGGGGCTGAGGCTCCACAGCTCCCTCCCTGGTGAAGCCACTGCTGTCCACACTGAGCTCACACAAGCTGAAGCTGGCACGGAGGGAGTCCTTGACTGTGCTCTTGATCTCCTGCAGGCGGCTGCTCAGGAAGCTATTGACCCGGTCCAGCTCCTGGTCAGGCCACTCCAAGAGCTTTTCCCTGGCAGGCCTTCTTGACTCCTGACTTCCAGAAACATGATTCACTTGCTTCAGAGCTTCTGCTGCCAACCGGGCCTTCTCTTTTTCCTGCAATAAAGAGGCAGTTTCAGCAGAGGCCTACAGCTGACAGGCACAATGCGACACCTGACACATAAGCCTGGGCCTAGCTTTGCCACTCCCTCACTGGAGGCAGTGTTTCGTATTTTTGGCCTGCTCCTCAGCCTTGCAGGAGTGAGGGTGAAAAGCAATCAAATAGGTTGGTCCTTGGGTGGAAGTATAGTTATGCCCCAGAAGATGGGGCTTTAACAATTATCCAGAGCCTCTGTCAGTCCCTATAAGAAACTACAAGGTTAGGCTCTGGCTCCTGGATGTGAATTTGCATGGGCTTGAACAATCCACTCAATAACCAATTGGATTGCAGTGGACTCATTTGCAAAGTGGGGATGCATGAGAGGAAACGTGGTTGCTGCAAAGGCAGTTTTTCTTTTTCTTAAAATTTTTTTTTAAATATATTTTATTTATTCATTTGAGAGAGAGAGAGAGAGAGAGAGGCCTCCAGCCACCGCCAATGAACTCCAGACACCTGCGCCCTCTTGCGCATCTGGCTTTATGTGGGCACTGGGGAATCGAACTCTGGTCCTTCTGCATCGCAGGCAACTGACTTAGCCGCTAAGCCGTCTCTTCAGCCCATTTTCTTAAAATTTTTTATTCATTTTCAAGAAAAAAAAATAAAAAGAGAGAGAGAGAGAGAGAGAGAGAGAACGAACGAACATGTCAGGGCCGTCACCTTGTGTGTCTGGTGTCTGGCTTATGTGGGTACTGGGGAATTGAACCCAGGGCCTTGGGCACTGGAGGCAAGTACCTTAACCGCTGAGCAATCTCTCCAGCCCCAGAGAGGCAGTTTTTCTAACTGCAGGGGAAAACTGTATTTAGTCTTTCAGGAAGATATGGGGGCGTGATATGCTCTGAGTGGTTGTAAATGTGTATGTCCTACTGAGTCTGGCTAACTGAAGAGGACGACCATCCTCTAGAAAGGCCTCCTTAGGTGGCCCCAACCAAGTCCACAACTAAAGTGTGTTACAGGATCCTCACAGCAAGATGTAAAAGTAGCCACTGAGTCCAGGTGAGGGCGAAATTGCCCTTGACAGATCTGGATCAGGAGAATGAAATTAGTCTGTGGCCTAAGTGATGCCCACCTCTCTGCCTAAACCGAAGGCACTAGAAGACCAACAAAGTCATGAGCGTCAGATACTGGAACCCTTGGAAAGCAAGGCTGTGGTGGTGGCGCACCACTACTTCATGTATTCCAGGTGATATGGGAATGGAGCCAGACAGGAAAATGCATCAGGGAGAGAAAAGACTGGCTACCAGAGAGTCAACTTAGAGGGTGATGCTGTGCCGTGCACAGGCATTTACTCTCTGTCTTCTGAACACTGGCTACACAACCAAAGTTAGTTTTCCCTAGGGCTCCTTGGACAAATCACTTGTTCTCTTTGTACCTTAACTTCCTATCCTAGTCTGTAATTCAGGGTGAGAAAATACTTCTACTGCCAAAGGTTGCTCCTTCCTCATGAACCAGGGCTGTGGCCTAGAGCTGTGAGGTGTGTGTGTGTGTGTGTGTGTGTGTGTGTATGTGTGTGTGTGTAGGTGGGGGCGAGAGTGGTGGTGGAGACTGGAGAAAGCCAAATAACCAGAGTGCCCTTTCTCCTGTTCCTCCCCTACACCAGTACAGCTTTGCCTCTAGTTGATTCCACTCACAGAAAAAGTTCTGCTACAAAACAAAACAAAGTTTAAAAAAAGAATCCCAATGTGGAGAACAATTTCAGTATCAAGAACGAAAAGCACATCTAGCTGGGCGTGGTGGCACATGCCTTGGAAGATCACAATGAGTTTGAGGCTACCCTGAGACTACATAGTGAATATCAGGTCAGCCTGGGCTAGAATGAGACCCTATCTTGGAAAGGTTTTTAAAAAAAAAAGCAAAAAAAAAAAAAAGTGCATGTCCTGCTGTAGACCAGGAAACTGGCTCTTCCCATAATCCTCTCATCTGTCCCTAACTGTTGTCCTGGCTGCAGCATAATCTCAATTTACAGATGAAGAGCCTCTATAAACTGGCTCAAAGTTAAATGGCTGATAAGTAGCAGATTCAGGACAATACACTAGGAATGATCTTCAGAAATATCCATGGTTTTCAATTCCATTTTCTCATCAACTAGGAGGCAGTGGGCTAGGCTCTGGGAGTGCATAGAGACATGAGACAGTTGCTCTATGACTTCCGTCAGCAACCATGCAAATGGATATTTAATTCAGA
>PVHP010040021.1:0-16044 GCA_004024765.1 Zapus hudsonius | reverse complement strand
CCCCCAGGGGCTGGGCAGTACCCAGGAAGAAGCCAAACTCATCTGATGCATCCTTCGGCATCTGGGTCTGAACCTGGGTGGCGGATGTTGTACTGGAGGCCACCAGCTGTGCTGTTCCTCAGAAAGGTGACAGCATTTGTGGGCTTCAGTGCCAAGACACCTTGTGCTGTAACCAAGTCGGGGCTGAGACACAACCTGAGGACTTCATGGTGTCATCTTCCTCAGGAAGCAGAACTCTCCCAAGATAAGCTTGGGAAAGAGGACTCTCCTCTGTCAGATGCGAAGCCAGTTTGTCTAGAAGCATCTGAGAGTTTAGCCATGGCGGGGATGACACTGGACCCTTGAGATCAGAGAAGCTTCCTGAAGAATGTCAAGCTGGCCTGGATTCCCTGTGGTGACCTGCGACATGTCTGCATGAACTCATCTGTCTCTCCAGCAAGATTCAGGATGGGTTTGGAAACTAGTTTGAGTTTCTGTTTCCTATGGATGGACAGAGAAGGGAAACCCTGGAAAGATGTTAAACCCCGTGGGAAGACTCTGGGGTGGGGGGAAGGATGAGAAGATACCCAAAATACCACACTCCACGCAGCAGCCACATAAAGGGTTTAAAACGCAGCAGGAATTTTGGTCAGCCGTGCCAAGGAAAAGTGTGCGTTCAGCAGAACTTGGGACACCGCCTCAGAATAGTTTTAAATGTCTTTCCCCTCATAACTAGATTATTCAGTACAATGTCATTTGCTGTCACTGACATTTTCTTTAAAGTCATAAAGGCCTGCATAGCAATAAAAGGGCTCGGAATAAAATTAGGAATATCATGTATAAATTATCTTTAACCTTAGCTTCATTTGGACTGTGACTTTTTAGACCTGATCAATTTTCATGAAACTATTCACATAAAACTGTGAAAAAATATTTGATCCCTGGCTCTCGTAAAGGCAGCGGTAACAAGGCCGCTACTTCGCCTCTACTTAATGGCGCCGTCGGCGTAGGTCTCTGTGGGCGACGCAGGAAAAGCAGGGGATCATTTTGAAATTTAATGTAATTTCCCAGAGCATTGTTAGGGAAAACACCTCCACCGGCATGCATATTTCAGATAAGTGCTGTGTCGTCAAGGACGCTCCGCAACTTACTAAATTTTCTGCTTAGTTGGGAAGCACTCAGTCACACAATGGGATCACCTCTCAGGCTCAGTGCTCCCTGCCCATCTCGCCTTCTGAGCTGAATGAAGCATGTGGGCTCTAAGCTTTGCCACCCAAGGGAGAGGAGCCCCCTGGAGTGGGAGGCATGGAGCTGGGTGAGGGGAATGACCCCACAGCCCTCCGGCCTGTCTGGTCAGGTGGACAAGCTTGAAGGTAGCAGCTGTGTATGGGGTTTGGAGCCACAGACAGGGACTCTGAGACCACATTTGCTACTATCCTAGCATATAACATGCTTTCTAGACTGTGGATAGAAATACTCGCTTAGAAGCCACAAGGCCAGAGGGAACCTCTGGGCTGCAGAACCATGATTAAGTCCTCCATTTCTTTTTTTTCTTTATTGTTCATAATGAGTTACATTGTTTAGTGGGTAAGGGACCCACAGCCATAGCCATTAAGTCCTACATTTCTGAAGGCTAAGTCCTTCCAGAATTCCTGCTTAGGACTCTGGCTTAGCAATCCTGGCCAGCTCCCCGCCTGCCTCCTTCACCAGCTTTGCTCCAGGAACAGAGGAGCTCCTGGGGACAGGAGAGCCAAAGGAGAAATCTCCCTCCAGGCTGCAGCAACCACACGACCCCTGCACCTGTCTGCTGCGCTCCTGGAAGCAGAGACGGAGGTCAGTGAGTACAAAGTGAATGGAGTGTTGGCCATTACTCCCCTCATAATCCTGACATTACATTTATAGAGCTCTCCTCCAGAAGGTTCCCTAAGGGCATTTGCAAATTTAACAAACTGTGGCCAAGAAGTCCAACCACCTCTCAGGTGAACGGTCGTAACTGCTGAAGCATGGATCCTCCAAGTTCCCCACACACAATGCCCAAGCCCAAGTTCAAAGAGGGTCTTCCTTCAGCCAGGATGGTTCAGCACACTGTGCTGTCTCGAAGGGACCTGGCCATCAGGTGCAGCCTGGGAAGAATCAGCCATCATTGGGCTCCTTAGGGAGCCATTGTCCTGATCACCTGTGACATGAAAACAGAACGCAGTGGGTCTCAGTTCCCTTCCCCCAGCCCTGCACCCTTCTGTTGTTCTACCCAGGCCTGTGGTCTCTGATATACTCTACCCAGCTTGATCTGGGCGCATCCTTCCTACAGAATACAGTGAGGTATAGCCTTCCCTCTGTGTTTGCAGGATGATCCCTAGTGCACATGATTCTGTGTGTGTGTGTTCACATGTTGAAGCACATGTGTGTGGTCAGAGGATCCTCATCTTCCACCTTATTTAAGGCAGAGAGAGGAAACAGCCTCTTCTTGTTCAACCCTCTCTTTGCCAGGTTAGTGGGCAGGTGAGCTTCCATGTTGGGCGGCTCTCCTGTCTGCCCCCTGCAGGCAAATTCTGGGATTACAGATGCAATGTTTGGCTTTTATGTGGGTTCTGGGGATCCAAACCCAGGTACTCACACTTATATGGCAAGTGATTTGTCCATGGAGTCATTCCCCCAGTCTCAAGCCCAGCTCTTTGGAAAGACTTTTCTGCACTATGGTGTGACAGGTTAGGGTGACTGGGACCCCCCCCCCCAAAAAAAAAAGGTAACCAGGAGTGTTCTTGGACTTGTGCTTACAGGCAGGCTTGTAGGGCCCTTAGCCTAACTGATTAACCTTGAGCTAAGTTTTTCGAACATGGAGTAGCTGATAAGCTTTGTTTCTGCTTGCTGAGTTTCCTTTTCCTGACAACGACCCTGTTTCCTGAAAGTGATGTAATAACCTACTCTGCTGATTGGCTGTAAAACAAGGCACCTTAAGGAAATGTACACTGCTCTGCTGTATTCTGCTGATTGGCTCCCGCCAAAAAGTTTAAATTCTATTGCTTGAGAGGAATGGGCTGAACAATATAATCCCTGGTTATAAATAGGGCTTGGATACCCAATAAAACGAGATCTGCCCAACATTTCTCCCGGTTGCATGTGTTTTGTCCGACCATGGCCTCACCTCTCCCGGATCGAGCCCTTTCTCCTGCTGGCCAGTGAGACTTGGGCTGCCCGCAGGGGTCCGGGGGTCCATGACCCCTACACAGGCTCCACTTATCTCATGCCTTACCTGACCCCCTCCCTATGCGTGGGAGGTGTCTCTTACTAGAGTTCAAACCTAATCCTGAAACTGATTGGTCAAAGATAGACCAACCAGCTGTCTCTCTGGCTTACCTGTCTAAGGGATATAGTCACCTAGACAAGGAAGGATTGCTCTCTTTTCCCTCGTGGCTGCCCAGCAGCAACATCTGACTCTCTAGGCCTAGGTAAAGCCCCTCAGCACAGCCACCAGAGCTGTGGTGAGGGGGGCTCAGGGTTCTTTCCCACGTGAACCTTTTTTCCTCATGATGGGAACCCTTTTATATCTTCCCTTCTTTCCCTTGCTGAGCTGACTGACCACCAAAGATTTCATAGATATGTGGCTAAAACCTCCCCCATGTGCTCCCTCCTCACTAGCAGCTGGAGATCTCTGTAATTTCTCATTTTTTAAACAATAAAGTTCCCACTATACTTTATCCTCTGTTGGTCTATAATTTTAATTCCTTAATTTTATAGAACAAGAATCTGGGTACTCTTAAATTTTAAGGTGCATTTGGAATTAGGTGGGAACCCAACTTTCTGGGAACCCCATTACAACGGGTGTGCAGATACCTGAGAGCCATGGAGGAGTGAGTTGGGAATGGCTGTTTTAACCCACAGAGACTGTCCTCAGCCATCTCTTTTCTCCATTCCCAGGCTCGGAAGATTCCAGGAAGTCAAGGGAATGTCCCCTGTGTAGGTAAGGGAGGTGAGTGATCTCATCTTTGAGATCATTTCCTCAATGTGATAAACTCAATGAGTTTCTCCTTATCAAAGAACATGCTCTCTATAAAGTAGCAGCTCCCCACCCTTCAGTAGCAAGAGGACACCGGGGGCCTTGCATCCATCTGTAATGAGGGGGTGGGCTCTAGGCTCCCCGTGCTCCTGCCCTACTACCGATTGGGCAGTGTTGTCATGGTTACCCTGTCTCTAGCTCTGTCCACCACAGAGCATGGTGCAAGGCTTAGCCCATCAGCTTCGGTTATAAAGGAAGGTGATATTTAGTCTCCAGGTCTGGGCCAAGCCTGGGCCAGGAGGCATCTTTCCTCCTCTGAGCATGCTGTAACCTGATGATCTTATCCATGGGGAGTCTAGCAAAAAGGCCTCTACTGTCCCAAAAGACATCTCTCCTTAGCCAGACCTACCACCATGAAGTGAATGGAAGTTGGAGCTGGCTGGTCCTCAGGCCCTTCGATGCTTATTTGTGAAGATTAGAAACCAGGGCCAGGGAAGATGTGGTTTCCAAAAACACGAAGCAGATGGTGATGGCGCTGGGGTTGGGAAACATAGGGAATCGGGGGACCAGTAGACAAGGGTTCAACACAGTTCTCCACACAGCAGCCCACACAGGTGCTGGGAGGGGGGCACCCCATTGCCAGAAATTTCTATGGAGCAGGCAGGCACCCTTCCACCTGCTGCTTCCAAAGCCTCCAGGCAGGTGAGCGTGCTTGCTGTGTGGTCTCTCTCCTGGGCTCTGTGTAGCTCTACTCCCCAGGAGCTCTGTCCCCCTCGCACCTCAGAGGGTCCTGGGAACTCCCCCAGCCCCCTCTGTTCACATGGATCAGGTCATCAGGTCCCAGGAGTCTTCCTCCATCCTGTGAAGTGGGGCTGTGTACATCATGGGCTGCATGTGAATGATACTGCCACCACCCCTGGGCCTGGTTAGTCTACAACCCCACTGGGGCACAGCCAGATTCAAGGCCATTCTCCATCTGCCCTTTATGAACAGGGACACACCATGGCAGTCCTTCTGGGGACCCTCCCAGGCCTATCCAGGTGGGTGGGGGCAGGGATTCCTGGAAGGGCACAAATGGCAGGCGGCCCGGGCTTGGAGCTGGCAGGCACTAAGACTGTGCACACCGCAGAACTGTGGATCTCTGCAGGGGGGCGCTGGCCCGTCCCCACACTGTGAGAGGGAGGTAGCAACCTGGGTGGTGTGTACATTCTGGATTTAATTGTCCTCGAAATTGCTACATTCAGGGGAGGTATTTCCTTAGATTTGGGCTGCCTTTAAACAGGGGACCCCACAACTGCACATCTCTGTTATTAATAAAAGATGTGGGCCCCCCACTGCAGACCCCTCAGCATATGCCTGGTGCCAAGGATGAAGCTGTCAGCCTGGAGACAGGAGGAGAAGCCACCTCCTCCCTGGGCTCCAGTTCTGATGGAGTGTGAGTTCTGGCTTGGGGCTGGATCCCTCTGAGAGGCAGGGGAAAGAGCCAGAAGGCACTGTCCCAGGCTATCAGCAGCCAGTACTTTGCAATACCTTTAGCCAGGCGCTGACCACCTCCTCAGTGCCCATGACGCTACCTCTCACCATCCCTTACCTGCAACTGCCGAGCTCAGCCTTCCTTGGAAGCTGGGGAGGACTCCCCTGCTCCATGCCTGCCAGCCCTTCTGGAAGTATCCAGTCCTCAGGGAACTTAGAGGTCAAGGGTCACTAGCTGTGCAGGAGAGTGAGGTTTGAGCAGGGCCACGTGAATGTTGTAAAATGGACACAGGATTGTTGTCAGGATTGAGGGTGGCCATCTTGGCTCACTTGCTGTTGCTATAAAAGAACACTATGGCCTGGGTCACTTAGAAAAGGAGCTCATTGAGTTCATGATCCTGGAGCCTGGGGTGGCTGAGGGCATCTGCTTGGCATCTTCAGAACATGTGACTCAGTAGGCATCACATAGCAAGAGGACAAGAGAACACCCTGGAGGGACAGCTTGCTTTTATTACAAAGCCTCAGAAGCCACTCCTTCCAGAATAGTCATTCAAGACAACAGAGCCCCGGTGCCCTCCTCTTGGCCCCCACCTCCCAACAATGCCACCCTGGGAATTAAAGTTCCAATTCGAGGACCTCTGAGGAACACAGATCAGAGCACGAGTCAAGGCTCTGGGCACAGGGCTGGGAACAAATCTGCTTTACACCACCACCCTCTGACTTCTGACTTCCAGCCTCCTCCCTCTGATCACAGCTCCATCTCCTGACTGGGAACATGAGGCATGGCAGTGTGGATTCAGGGTCCCCTTGGTTAAGAGTGGGTAGCAGGACAAGAGAGGCCTCAGTTCTTGCACACATGATGAAGCAAATAGTGCTCACCTCCCAGCTGTGCCAAGGGTCTATTTGCCCAACAGTGGCCGATGGCTCCTCTGTGGGTGTTGGTTTCCCTGGAAGGTTACAGCCAGCTGCTCTTTTACCAACCAGGCCTTCTCCATGAGTCCCGTTGTTGGCTCAAATGCAGGCTCTCTCTAAGTGTGGATGGACATGGTCCAGGGATTCCCAGGGGTCTGACGGTCCCACATCTCCAAGGAAATTTAGGCTCCATGTGGGTTTGAGCCATGTCTCAAATGTGGGGTCAGGTGAAGAAGAGATTGTCACTAAAGTCTAGACTTAAGGCTGTGGAAAGCTTGGGGTTGGTGAAGACGGTATGGTGACAGGTAACAAGAGGGAACTGACGGTCACTTCAGACATCTGGAAGGCAGAGATTTGGTCCTAGGGAGCTGTGAAAGGCTGGTGGACAGTTGCAGCTGGCAAGGTTGGCACTATGGGGCCAGATCGAGGGACTCTGAGAACAGGCTTGGGGCAGGCCAGGAGGTGGACTTTTGTTGTTGTTGGTAGCCTCTAGGGTCTTCCCCAAATTCCTTTCCACCCACCCCCTTTTTTAGCCTCGGTTGTTTTTTTCTTTATTATCCATAATTGCAATTGTATGAGCAAATCTTATGATGGTGCCCCCAATTCCTTCCTCCCAGTCCCCATCCCACTGGGGACCCTCCCCATGGGTCTACTGGATCAGTTCCTGGGATAGGGGCTTATAAGTAGCACAGCAAGTAACCAGGTTTCCCCCTCCCCTCTTTGTGTGTTGTTGCTGAGGGGGGCAATGTCTCTGGATATTCTCCCCAATCATGGCTCTTAAGTCTTTCTGCCCTCTCTTCCTCACAGTTCCCTGAGTCATGGTGGGTGAGTTTTAAGTCTGTTTTATTGGTGAGATCTTGGGTGTCTCTGGACGTCTGCTTTGGGTTGTATTGGATAATGTTGGTGTCTGTCTCTTTGACCTATTCTGAGTTATCTGTCTTGCTGTGGTGATATGTCTTATACTTATCAGGACACTTTCTCAAAGGTTCCATTTGGGGCCAACAAGATAGGCCTGAGGTGGTTCATCTCTTGCTGGGGTGTCATCCATCTTCCTGTGGTTTATTGGTGGAGTTGGGTTGACCACGGACGGCCCAGTAACTGAACATCCCCCAGCCCCCCAGGTCCTTATCTTCCTTCCTGACACCCATCAGCTCCCCTCTTCCTCTCAGGAACCATGGTGCATGACTCCCCACTACTCACCCCTTCGAGACTTCTCTCTTCCCTCAGTTCTCTGCACAGGCCTTTCTATCCATACAGCCCCCTTCCCAAGGGTAAAAAGACAGACAAGGGTTTGCTGCCAGCAGAGAGCTGGCTGGTGGAAAGTTGGGAGTCTGCATATTTGTCCCTGGACTCTGCGCCCCCAGCACCATTCAGAAAGGACCACTGACTTGACCTCTGACACGCGCTGTGGTGTTGGGTGAGCTGCTTAAGGGAACCAGGCCTCAACATGAGTTTTGGTGAGCAAACCTCATGCAAACCAGGGCCCCAGGCTAAAGAGCAGAGCAAATACCAGAGGGGACACAGAACTCCAGCAGGGGTCCGGCCAGATCCAGCTGGAGAAGCAGGTTGGAACAGGATTGCGAAGGCTGTAGATGAGGTGCCCTCAGTGGAATGGGGGTGGGGAGGAGGGAAATGGTGGTGCCAACACATGGCTTGTTCATGCCACGTTTCTACTTAGTAAATAAAAATTTTTTAAATTAAAAAAAAAGAGCGTGCTGTGAACTGGAAAGACTCCAGAGCCATGACAGAAATGACCAAGCCTTCCCCCAGACCCAGAGCTTAAACGCTGGTCACACCTTTAGGCAGCCTGAATTCCCTCAGAACTGTGAGACTGTCTGGACTTTGAGAAGCCCTGGATCATGTTCACACACATGGAGAGAGCCTGGGCCTGGGCCAACAAAGAGGCTCGGGGAGAAGATGGCCCAGCTAGGAAAGGGTAAGCTGCCTACAGGCCTCTCGCCAACCCTGCTGCAGGCCGAATACTTGTGGCACAAGTATTTTTAAAGGCTGAGGTCTTGTCCACACCTGATTCTGTCTGATAAAGCCATGCTTGGAGAAAGTCCTGTTAACTTAGCATGAACAAGTTCTGTTCACTAACCACTTCTCTGAAGGAAGCCATTTCTTTCAGGCAGGAGGGTCCACTACAGACCACATGTGGCAATGGACTCTTCCTGGTGCCTCCAGTCGAAATGCCAGTCATTGTCCAGTGAGCTTTCTGGGAGATGTGGTGACATCACCAATAATGATGGTGTTAGAGAGAAGAAATAAAAGCCATGTTAATTTCAAGGTCCATTAAAACTCTAGTTTTTTTCTAAATCAATATTTCTTGGAACATAAATGGGAAAAAATTGGTAGGAGTCGAAATTCTATTTCAAGCTTTTACGTGTATGACCAGCAAGGGATGAAAATATTGGAAAAAAAAAGAAAAAAATTGATTATTTGTTAATCTCCCTCCAAAATTATATCCATGCTCAAGTGTGTGTTATTTAAAACTTTGAGGAACTAAATTTATATGACAAGTGTTGGACTTTTACCAAAAGAGGTGTCTAACATGATAGAACATTATCAAATTAGGAGCTGGCGACTCTGCCCAGGCTTCCTGCCCCTCAGAGAATCAGGAGAGCCTCTGCCCAAATGCCCTATGAGAGGTTGCTACCCTTTCTGCAGCAAACTATGGAACCTTCTTGAATGGATAAGAAAATCCATGGTGGGCGTGGGCTCCTGGAGGAGTTCTGTCTTTAGAGATGATATCAAACTTCTCCATCATACTTGAAGGCTACCTGACTCTGCTGGCTGACTGTGGAAGTCCTCCCTGAGTGATAGCAGGTGACACAGGCCCTCAGCCTCCAGAGCTAGTCACAGAGCTGGGAGAGTACTTAGCTAGGAATATGGTCAAGGCTGGGGCGTCTCATGCCTGACCTCTGCACGTCAGCTGGCTTCAAAGAGCTATTGGATTCATAGATGGATGGGGTCAGTACAGCTGGGATCCCCAGGGACTGTAAGTGTCAGTCTAGATTCAAGATAAGCTTAGTATTGGCAAACAGTGGCATCCATTGATCTGGCTGATCCAAACCCTACCAGCTAAGAGCTGTGACTTAGAACAGCTCTCTAAGAACGGACCGGAGCACCTGCCCTTTAGACTGAAGCAAGGTACTTTTACCTAAGTAACTCCAAGTCCAACTGGAGTGTTTGACCCCTTAACTAACACTATGGTAGCCTATAAACCCAGCTACTAAAGAGTCTGAGGCAAAAGAATCATGAGTTAAAAGTCATCCGAGGCTACAAAGTGAGTTCAAGGCCAGCCTGGGCAATTTAGTGAGTCCTGATCTCAAAATAAAAGAGGACCAGGGAAATAGAGTGTTTGCTCTGTTTGCAGAAGCCTTGGGTTCAAACCCCCATTGCCCAGTACTGCAAAATCAGCCCACAAAAGAAAGAAGCATTGAGCATAATTCCTCAATGTGCCCCACTCTCTCAATGGAGAGAAGAAACAGCCCAGTGAGACCCATTTCACTCCTGCTGGTGCCATGGGTGAGGGTTCTTTGATGCCAGGCTTGCTGCCCTCTCCTGGCTTTTGACCCCAGACATCTCCACTCTCCTCGGACAGGTGGCTTCCCATCAGAATTGTGTCTGCATCATCCTAGCCTTCCATGGTTTCTGGGACCAGACTCTATAGCCTCAGCTCCAGGCCCCAGAAAGAAAGCCAAGATTCACCCTCATGTCAAGTAGAATAAACTACCACATCATTGGGGTATATTTTCTTTTCCTTCTTTTGTTTTTTTTGGGGGGGGAATTCCTTGTTGCAGTGTGCTATGGGGGGTGCTCCAGGCTCTGCTGGCCTTTGTTTCTAGGTTGTGGGGAGGCTAGTTTCAGGGGCACATCTTGTCTTGTTTCTAGGTTGCGGGGAGGCCAGCTTCAGGGGCACATCTTGTCCTTCTCCAGAACACTGAAAGGAAAGGAAACCCCTTCACCAGAGTGCTCTGAATGCTGACTTTCTTTGCCCTGAAAAGGATGCCAGTTTAGAGACTGCATTGTCACTGGAGTGCTGATGGAAGTGGGCTCTGATCTCATTTGCATCACCCCAGACTTTTCTCTCCGAGTCCCCTTCTCCTGATCACCTACAAGACCAAGTTCGGATGCAGGTGTCTGGTTCCTCTCTGTCCCCATTTTCCTGGGATCCAGGCAGCACCACATAGATCACAAACAGCCTCAGTGAGTGGCCCACACATCTTTTCAATCAGAAGAATTCCATTTGGTTTGCTTTGGAATTTGGCATTTGTCACCATCAGTTTCAACAGCTGACTGTCCAAAGCGAGCTAGTCTCTGGAAGCTCTGATGGTTGTCGACAGCACGCGGGGCACAGACGGCTGTAATTGGTCCAATCCTTTACCCACTCCTCTGCCATCAAGGAGAGCCAAGTTCCTCTGCTTTCTTCTGTTTCCTTTAAGACTTACTTGCTTCAGAAATTTGGGGTGGGGGTAGCGATGCTCTGATTTTGAAGAGCAGATGTTTTTGAAAAATTCCCTTCAAATGGCAATCCCGAACCTTGATAATTGGGAGCAGATGATAAGCTTCAACATGACAGCCTGGTATACTTTTCTGTCCTTGAATCTCAGGGAGCCCTAATCCAAGCATTTCTCTACTCAGATGGCTTCTGAAGTCCTTGGGGCACCAGAACCAGAGGGGGGGAGAGAGACAAAACCAAAAGCAAAAGCAAAGAGCCATTTTCAAAGCTACTTCAGACCCATGTCTATGGGACCTAAGCAAAGTTTGCAGAGAAAACGAGTGATGTGTGTGACTGTGGACGGGATTTTTCTTAATCTGGGCAACTGGTTTCAGGCCCATAAAACATTTCATCAGATGCTAATGGGAAACCGATGTGCTCATGAATATGCATGAGAGGTTCTCTGACCAAATCCTGGGGTGGTTGGGAGCCCCTCTCCTTCCCCCTGGCTCTTATCGATGGTGGTATGAAACTGTAGCCAAATGATTCCGTGTCCTCACAAGGGTTGGCTCTTAAACATGCTGTCTAGCTTCCTTTGAGAGAGTTATTTCCCACTCAGAAGATTTACCATCCTCCTACACCTGAGGACACGTGATCCTGAGGAGCGCTGAGCTGGGTTCCACGTGTCTCCCTACTGTTCTCACCACCCTGCAAAGCAGGTCCCCTGACAAATGGTCTCTGTTGCACAAGATAAGAGGTTCTGACAACATTATTAACTCTCCTGCAAGCTACAGAGCCAGATCTGGTCTTGGGGTACAGGAGGTCAGAGTCACACCCTCACCCCAGGCTCCTGCTGGTACACCCCAGGGTGACATGGTCTTCTAAGGTTCAGTTTGCCTGGAACACAAGAGGTGTACCCCTGCCCTTCTCTCCAAGGGCCTGGAGTCTGGAACTTGCTGAAATCCTCAGGCACATCTCGCCCTGAAATAATGGGGGGCTAGTTGGGCTGATGCAACCCCAAAACACAGGGTGGGGTTGAGTCTGAGAGATGTCTTCCGTCATTCCCGAAGTGCAGTTGTCCTGTCTTCCTAGGGCCTGTGTGAATGAGACAGGGCCTGTATGGCCAGGGACTCAAGTGCCCCTGGGTAGAAGATTCTACCATGGTCAACAGGATTCAGGTGCCTTTTTCTTGACAGGGGTGACTCTGTCCTTGGGAATCTCTTGGTTATTCACCATCTGCACACGCTCAAAACTTTTAAACTTAGTTTTTAAACCTGGGTCAGAATAAACAAGCCCAGCCAAACCTGAGGATCATTACTCATCAAAACTAATTTTTAAATATGCAATTCTAGCATAAATTTACATTTAAAAAAAGGATCTTGGTTGAGAAAAACAGCCCTGTTATCCTAACATTGTGCTTGGCATACAAAGCCACAGGAGACACGTGTGCAAATGGTAGAGTTTCTCAGCAACCTTAATTGCCCAGTTTAATGCCTAAGCAGATAGAATGAAGGCTGGGATACTGTGAGGAGGAGAGCCAAGGTCCCCACCACGGGAGTGGAGGGTGACAGACTGGCCCTTCCAGACAGAGCACGCGTGCTCGTGCGCGCGCACACACACACACACACACACACACACACACACACACACACACAGGATAATTATAAAAAGAATTCCTGTATTTCTAGCTCTCTGACTCTACACCCCACTTGTGCTTATGCCCCATGTAGGAACCCCCCATCTTGCTATCTCTTGTTATGGGGTCTGGTGACATTACTAGTATCACCTCCCTGTTGCCAGCGCCGAGCTTAGGGTGCAGAATGGAGCTGGGTCTTACAGATAGTCTTCCTGGCCCGCTGGTACCACCCTTGGCAGAGGGACAGAAGGGATTAAGAAGGTGTCATGATTTGATCCAGGTGTCCCCACAAACAAATGAATGTGTTCTGGGTAATCGATCCCCAGATGATGGCAGTTTGGGTATTAGAACCTCACTGGAGCTGTGTTGTGGGGAGCGGGCTTTTGGGATTATAAACCAGCTTCCCCTTGCCAGAGTTTGGCACACCTTCTTGCCGCTGTTTCCAGTGCTGTGGCGGAGGTGATGTCCACCCCTCTGCTCATGCCATCGTTTTCCCTGCCAGGATGGAGTCTCCCCTCGAGCCCGTAAGCCAAATAAACCCATTCCTCCACAAGCTGCTTTTGCTTGGGTTTTTTTCTGAGCAGCAACAGAGAAAGCTGAGTGCAACAGAAGGTCTCCAGGGCTGTATGATTGAGGTGAGGCCAGGAGAATGCCTTCATCACGAGTTAGAGGCAAGTGTTAGGAAGAAGGGACCAGCAAAGCCAGCGGTTGTGTGCTTGCTTGTTAGTTCTCCCTAAATGCTCTCATGGCTCCTCAAGGGTGTCTTGAAGATAAAGCTCTGAACCACGCTTTGACCATTGATTTCTGAGAAGAGGCTCTGTGTGATAAGTGACAGATGGACATGATCAGAAGCACCTTCTTCCCCATGGACGTGATAGCCCTGCCCTGCATTCTGGGGATGCATGATCTCCAGGGGTGACACCCAAGTGACCACTTCATTACTGGGCAGAGTGAGAGTCTCCTGCTGGATGTTGAGCGTTGTTCCAGACCCCAGGCACTGGGAGAGAAGGGGAGGGGTGCATCTCTGTGCTCCAGGCAGGTCCCAAGGTGCACCCTCAGGAGCCTGGGGTCGGGGGAGGGTGGGCTCTGGCTTCCTTCTCCACCCTAATCACACATCTGGCTCTGCAGCTATTAGGAGTGTTAGTGATGCTGGTATTCCTCACATACATGTGTGTGTGTGTGTGTGTGTGTGCGCACACACACACGTGTGCACTTGAGCACACGTGCATGGAAGGCTGATGAGAACATTGGGCACCTACCCCTCCATGGCTCATCTGAGTGTTCCTTTGAGATGGAGTCTCTCATTGACTCTAATGCTTGACGTTTCTGGGCTTTTTCTTCCCCATAAGCTCCAAGGATTCTCTGGACTCTTTCCCAAGGGGCTGGGCTTATCGATGTGTGTGGCCAGGCCCAGCTGTTGACATGGGTGCTGGGAACTTGAACTCAGGCCCAAATCTTATGAGAGACGTGCTCTTGAACTCAGGCCCAAATACTTGTGGGGGAAGTGCTATTACCTGCTGAGCTGTCTCTGCAGCCCCTCCTCATCTCTTCTGGAACATTCCTACTACAGTTCTAGCACAGCGCACATGGCCTGGGAACATGGAGAAACCCTCTGCCTCATCATGCTTGTGGACTCTGACACACACCCTCGGCCTGCGCAGTACAGACCACAAAGTCAGGCTAATTTGCACTCCCTCTTGCATTTCCACAGGGCTTCCCCAAAAGGAGTGTTGCACACAGATGCTTCCTGGTCTTGAAGAGGTTTATCAGTAGCACCTCTGCCTTCTGTCCTTTCTGTGATCAGCACTGGGAGCTGGGTGGCATGCTCTGTGTTTCTGACATTTTCTCACTTGGGCATTTACTCTACTGATCGACCTGATGGAATGCCGGGCCTAAGCAGAGGTCCGGGATTGTAGGTGTGGGCTACTGCACTTACCTTCAGTACCGTCTCCCTTGGAGAAGGGGACCGGCAAGCTCCCCCTGTTGGGAGTTTCATGGGTATGACGCTGTTGGATGGGAGATGGGCTGAGGTGAGCACTAGGAGGTGCCTTGGTGTGCACAGCAGCACTGTCTGGCCACAGTCAAGAGGAAGGGAAAGGTGTATAGGAGTCCACTACTGTCCCTGCCTTCTATCCTAGCCTTACTTGTAGCTTTGGTGGTGGGTGGGCTGCTCCTCAGAAGTGCATGTTAGGAAGGAACTAGGGAGGAATCACTGGAGAACAATTTCCTGATTAAGTAAAGAAACCATTTGCTCAGGGTGGCTCTTTCAGAATTCAGCCCATTCTGCCGGCCCGTTCAGCTCTGCAAGCGCGTGGGAGGCTCCAGGAGGTCCTCGGGCCCAGCGCCAAGCCCACGGCATGGGGATGCTGAAAATCCACGGTGCGGATTCTGTTCCTTAGACTTAACCTGAGCACATCTTCTGAGAGGTGCTCATTTTTACTCCATATTATTAAAATTTTTCAGTGTGGCCTGCTGGGGACCAGGGAGATGGCTCAGGTGAGAAAGTGCTTGCCTCCTCAGCATGAGGCTCTGAGTTCAATTCCTGGTACTCATGTTAAGTGTTAGGTATGGTGGTGCACACTTGTAATTCCAGTGTTGGGGAGGCAGAGGCAGGGTGATCCCTGGGGCTTGCTGGCTCGGCAATCCACCCTACTTGGCAAGTTCCAGGCCAATGGGCGACCCTGTCTAAAAACAAAATAAGTAACAGTAGCAACACTCAGAGTTGTCCCCTGGCTGGCATATGTACCAGAATATGCATGTACATGCACACACACATATGCACTCACACACACATGCACACACATTTGCACACACACATGCACACACATGTGTGCACACACACATGCACACACATATGCACACACATGTACACACACATGCACACAGCAATGTATCTTTGTTTTTCATTACATTTCAGCACATCTGCATATAGATGCTAAAGGAATGATGTTCAGCATAAATATTACACTAGGGAGGTGAGCGAAGTTAGCTCCTATCGGCACACTCCTCAGCCGAGGGCTTCAAGCTTTGGCTTCAGAAAGGCTCAGAGCTGTTATGCTGACGTCATACGTTGGCTGGCTTCTCATAACCCCGTGGTAAGTATCATCTAAATGACGTGTGCTTATGGAGACACTACTTTCCGTCTTCTGTGTCAAAGAAAACTTTTGTATGTAGCTCATCTCATGGCCAACTTGTCACCACTGATCAAAGTGGATAATTTCCCATCACAACTTTGTCACCATGTAGGCATGTATTTTGATAGATGTGGAATTTGAGGGTCTCCAATGCCTTCCTAGAAAGAGGAGGGGAACACAAAAGAGATACAACAGCCTTGGTGCACGTCAGCCCTGATTTGATAAGAATGCCCTCAAAACTTTGATCTAATGTGTCCCTGTTTACAGGTGATGCCCGACGGGACAGATTTAAGTGTAGGTTGTGTGATGAAGTTAACACATCCCCATTTTTCAAATATATGTGTTTATGCTCATATATATTGTTGCAGTTGCCTTAGTGTTTCTGGAACAAACATCCAACCAGAAGCAGCTTATGGGAGGAAAGGGTTTTCTTCAGGTTACAGGTTTCTGGGACATTCCATCATGGTTGAAGAAG
>PVHP010040020.1:0-16066 GCA_004024765.1 Zapus hudsonius | reverse complement strand
GAGAGAGAGAGAGAGAGAGAGAGAGAGAGAGAGAGAACGCACCGAGGGCCACCACCTGTGGGTATGGGTACTGGGGAATTGAACCCGGGGCCTTAGGCACTAGAGGCAAGTGCCTTAACTGCTGAGCCATCTCTCCAGCCCGTCTCTGCTCACTGCAAAAAGAAACTTCTGCAATTGAGGCTGAAAGCAGTAGCAATGTCTGTTTGTGTATGTGGTAAAGCATGTGTGTATGTGTAGCTGTATGTGTGTGGGCACATCATACATGTATGCCTGTGTGTGTGGAGGTCAGAGGATAACCTTAGGAACGACGTCCAGCTTTTTTTTTTTTTTGCAACAAGGCCTCTCGTTGGCTTGGAGCTCACTAATTAGGTTTGACTAGTTAGCCAGTGAGCTCTGCCTCCCCAGTGCTGGCATTACGGGCATGTGCCACCATGCCCGTACATGGGCCTCAAGGATCAAAGTCAGGTCCTCCTGCTCACAAGGCAAGTGCTTGAGCTATTTCCCCAGCCCCCTGTTTATGTTTCTATATAACAAATCACTCCCCAAACTGAGTAGCTCAAAACAAAATCATTTATTTCACTATCACACGCAGTGTCAGAGGGTCAGGAATTTGGGGAGAACTGAGTTGTGCATTTCTGGCAGGGGGATTCTCTTGGTTTCAGCCAGCTGCTTGGGATGCCTGTGGCTAGCAGAACTGGAATCAGCTCCTCGTCCGCATCACCACCTCCCAAACTGGACCTTCATTTCTTACCTAGAGGAATCATTCCAGCCTTAGCACAGCACTTTCTGTGGCTAGGTGTTGTTCCCAGTTTTTTTTTTTTTTTTTTCTTGTCCTGGGGATCCGATCTAGGGCTTTGTCTGTGCTAGGCAAGTGCTCTACCACTGAACTTTATCCCAAGTGCTTTTTAAAAAAGTATTTGCAAGGAGAGAGAGATAGAAGAGAGACTGAAAGAATGAATATGCCAGGGCCTTCACCTGCTGCAAATGAATTCCATATGCATGTACCACTTTGTGCATCTGGCTTATAAGGGTAATAGGGATTCAAACCCGGGTCAAGTGCCTTAATTGCTGAGTCATCTCTCCAGTCCCCCCTTGTTTACTTTTAAGGTAGGAACTCTGTATGTAGGCCAGGCTGGCCTTAGACTCCAGATCCTCCTTCAGCTCTCAATGACCAGGAGTAGAGAGGCTTGCACCACCAGGCTCAGCTCTGAGTTTATTACACATGTAAAGTTGTTCTTTTAATCCTGACAATAATCCAAGAAGGTAGATTTCCTTTTACAGAACAGAAAAAGGAGGTCGTGAGAAGTTCTTTAGCTAGTAAGTGTCCGAACTGGGATTTGAACCCAGAGTGGTCTTATTGAATCTGCTCCCTATGTGGTTCTCTTTTCCTTACTCCAAACTCCTTGCCCTTCCCTTCTCCATCCAGCAGCCAGGGTGAGTGAACTAAAGATGACTGCAGAGAGCCGGGCGTGGTGGCACACGCCTTTAATCCCAGCACTCGGGAGGCAGAGGTTCAAAGCCACCCTGAGACTCCATAGTGAATTCTAGGTCAGCCTGGGCTAGAGTGAGACCCTACTTCGAAAAACCAAAAAAAAAAAAAAAAAAAAAAAAAAAAAAAGATGACTTCAGAGTGTCATTTCTCCATGTTTCAACATGGTGACAAGCACCACTCAGATGTGTGGCCAGGCCCTCTGGTAACATACCCTGCTTGCTGCCCCTGCTGGCTTGCTTACAAGGTCCTCCCACCTTCAGTGAGTTTGACTTCTCCCCCTCCCCCCCCCAGCCTTCACACTGTTTTGTGTGATTTCTCCAGCCCTGCGCCCTTTTGGAGTATATGGCAACTTTGGAGAGGCCTTCTCTAACTCCTTGGGCTGGCTGGTCACCATCCTGAGCTCTCTGAGCGCTGCACTTCTGGTGCAATTATCCTAAGAGTCGCCTGTACTCCTTGGTTAAATGCCAGTCTAACAGGGATTTTGTGCTGCCATTTGTAGGGGAGACAGTGTGGTCCCTTCCCATAATGATCTGTGCTACCATACCCCTAGAGTTGTGCAATATGGAGCCCGCCCTGCTCTCTTCTCAGCAGAAGGGAAAGCTTCTTATAGGCAGTGGTTATCCCAGGAATCTTCCCTGGTCGCCTCAGTCTCTTGTCACTTTTCCTGCTCCAGCCTCTTAAGGGCGTGATTTTTGTTGAATATCATCAATACTATGAACACCTTTTACTACTAGGTGACAGATACAACACTTATTCAATCCCCAGAGCTGCCACCTTTGTTTTATGGATGAGGATTAAGGTGTGTGAGGGAGCTCTCTTGACTGATGCCCTCCAGTGAGTGGGCGTCTCAACCAGGCAGCCTGGTTCCCGAGAATGAAACAGTGAATGAAAGGACACCTCCATTACAGTTGAGGGCCTGAAACAGCAGAGACTAAGTCATCCTAACGATCTGCTTCTTCCTCCTTTACCCTGTGCCTCTGCTGCAAGGACAGCCCACAGTGAGGGACCATGGGGAACCCTAGACATTAAGGGTTTGGCCATGTCATGGAACCAGCCCCAGAACTAGATGCCAGGAAGCCTCCCAGGCCCCAGCAGTGTGTGTGTGTGTGTGTGTGTGTGTGTGTGTGTGCACTAAAGGTAATGCCTCCCTGCTTTTCAGCCCTCCCAGCTCCTCAGTTGGCCTCCTTGCCCCAGTTTTCCCACCATGTAAAGGTCACGTGCCTGCTTTGTGATGGACAGAGGTAAGGTCAGGTCCTGTTTCTCTGGAGACCAGAGCCACCTCTCAGCCATTATTCTCTTCTTTTTATTTTATATTTTATTTATTTATGAGAGAGAGAGAGAGAGAGAGGCAGACAGAGAGAACAGGCACACCAGGGCCTCCAGCCACTGCAAATGAACTCCAGACACAGGAGCCCTCTTGTGTATCTGGCTTTAGATGGGCACTGGGGAATCGAACTTAGATCCTTCTGCATCGCAGGCAAACACCTTAACCGCTAATCCATCTCTTCAGCCCAGCATTTTCTTCTTAGGGTTCCTTGGTTTTCCAGTGAACTCTGGGCCTTTCCAAAAGCTAGGTCTCCATTCCCCTCCCCCATCAGAACCAGTTTTTCTCCACAATGTTTTTGAGTTTGTACCAATTCCTGTGTTGGAGCTCAGCTCAGAGCTCAGGTCTGGGGGCTTTGGGAAGTGTTGGGTACCTGAGTGGGGTCTTGCATGGCATTATTAGGCCAATCCCATCTGCCCACCCTCTGCCCCCAAGCTTCCAGAGGCTCCAGCTCCTTCCTTCCTCACAGGTCTCTCAGTCTGCTGGGGCCAGGGATTGTTTTGGTTGGAGGGAGGCGAGGTGGCGGAGGAGTTTGCGTGTCTGGCTCTTTCCTCCCTCTCATTCCTCCTCCCTTCCTCCCAGTGTCGTTCAAGATGTTTCCTCTGCCAGCCTGGCACCGCTCCAGCCTGTCCATGCCTTGGGCAGGCAGCGGAGATTCTCTGAGGCTTCTGTGGGCTGTGGCTTTCCAGAGCAGCCCTTGATGCCTTGGTCCTCATTGAGGGGTTTGCGGGACAGTCCCTCAGGGTGGAACATGTCACCTCCTTTCTGGCTCCTCTGCGTGAAACCCAAACCTCCTGGGAGAGGAGTCTGTAGGCCATTCCAGGGCTGGCTCCTGCTCTGCGTGGACTTTGGGCTCATCGTTTCCCTCAGGGCCTCTGTTTTCCTGGGGAGTCTTAGCCAAGGGGCACACAGTAGCCTGGTCCTCATTTGCATTTGGCAGTACTTTAAGTCTACCTTGCCTTGCCAGGCATCTCCACCCCAGGCCTGAGAATTATGGGATGCCTGTCCCCAACCTCAGCAGTGGCCTGTCATGTAGAGTTGAGCACTCCCTGGGGGCCCTGGCTGCCCCCTCTTGGCAGGGTTCATAAGGATGAAGCAGACCTACACTCTGACTTGACAAAGCCCTGTAGTCTTAGCATCTTGTACTGTGCCAGGGGAATATAGGTGCTTAGTAAATACTGGTGGGGATTGCCAGGGTGGGGGAGCACAACCAGCAGCGAAGGCAGAGAGGATCCCGAGGGAGCACTTGCCAGAGGAGGTAGAGCTGACCTGGGTTAGAAGGATGAGTAAGAGTTGGACAGATAAGATGGCGGGTGGGTTTCCATGTGGGCAGAACAGCCTATGCAAACTCGAACAATATAAGATGGCCTGGTGCCTAGGTTATGTGTGAGACGGTGGCCAGAGAGGAGGCTGGAGAGAGGGGCCAGTCTGGGGGTGAGTGTCATGATCTACCAGAATGATGGCCTCTTCAGTTGGCCCCTGACCTTTGTGCCTGGGCATGGAGGGTGGCAGGGAGTGGAGGGGAGGGTCCTGGGGCTCATGGGGCTTGGGGCTTCATGAATCCTTCCCAAGGATTTAGCTCTGCTCCCTGGATAACAGGTCAAGAGATTTGGACCGTCAGTGTTGGATGGAACCAGGCTCCAATGTGGCTACAAACATCATTTCCCTGCAGTGACTCAGGCACATTTACAGGCTTTGCTGAGGGTAATAGGATTGACCCAGCCAGAACATTAGGAAAATTAAGCAGGCAAATTAAAAATTTCTCTTTTCTTCCCCACTCTACACTTGGCTATCCCAGCATACTTCTCTCATGCAGAGGACTGGCCCTTGGAGCTGAGACCTGAGGACAATTTGAAGGATGCCAGGCATCCTCAGACCTGGCAGCTCGGTTCCTGGTATCTCCTTTAAAAGTGCAGCAGCTGAGTGTGGCTCATGTCTATAATCCCAGCACTTGGAAGGCTGAGGTAGGAGGGTCGCTGTGAGTTGGAGGTCAGCCTGAGTTAGAGTGAAACTGCCTTAAAACAAACACAAACCTCCCCCCAAACCCAGCAGTTAAAGATGCCAATTCTCAACATCCCCTGCCCCCCTAAATAGGGAGTCTTTCAGGCAGCTGGGTTCTAACAGCCTTTCAGGTGAGCCTGACCCTTCTCACTTGTGAGATTGTCTCTTGAGCATCTTTTTGGGAGTGGCGTGGTGTTGCCCAGGACAGTGGGTGACTTGCCAGGAGACAGGGAAGTTCCTAAAGCCTGTGCTCCACTCCCAGAAGTCTAGTGTTCTGCTCTTTCCATCTGGGCATCTGCGCAAGGGCTGTGTTTTCATTTTGCATGGGATCCCCCCACCCTGTTCTGGTTTCAGCCCATGGAGATCACTTGTCCTCTCATAATCTCCCTGTCCTCACCTGTACAGGGGTGCCGTTATCCCCCCCTTTACAGTGGCTGTGAGGATTCCATGTGACACCTAGGACAGGTGACTGGCACAGGTCAGTGGGAGTGACTGCCTTAGGCTGGGCACCAGTGCTAGGCATTTTTCAGCTGCCACATAGACACTGTCCTTGGCTTAATGTAATGGGGCTTATGATCCACAGTGGGAAGATATTGGGTAAGAGATATACGGAAAGTATGCACGGTGAGGGATCTGACCCAGGTCACAGGGCTTCCTGAGGAAGTGCCTTGCTGACTGAGCCACATACAGTGGTATAGTGGTTGGGAACAGGGTGTGGGGTGCTGTGGATGCAGAGGCAACAGGATCACCATATGTTATTTCCCCAGTTCTTTATGGCCACTAATAACAAGGGGAGGCTGAGGTAAGGTGAGGAATGGGAGAATGGAGATGGGCCATGGGCACTGAGAGGGCTCAGAGGCCATACTGGGACCTTACCTCCCTGGTCTGGGTCCCTCTCGTCTTAAAAATATTTTTATTTATTTACAATCAGAGAGAGGCAGAAAGAGAATGGGTGCATCAAGGCCTCTAGCCACTGCAAATGAACTCCAGATGCATGTGCTACCTTGTGCATCTGGCTTCACGTGGGTACTGGGGAAATGAACTTGGGTGTTAGGCTTTGCAGGCAAATGCCTTAACCGCTGAGCCATCTTTCCAGCCCTGGGTCCCTCCTTTCTAAAAGACCGTAGGTTACACTGTTCCAAAAAGGGCCTCTACCCAGAGCTGCAGCAGCAGCTAGGAAGGTGGCATGACCATCTGGTGCCCTCAGCAGGTTCAGCATCAGGGAACCTTGGCTTCCTCAAACAGGACTAATCTTCCCCTCTGCTCCAGTTGCTGTGAGGTTTCAGTGAGAGATTACGTGGAAGATTCAGTCTAGCACCCAATGGAAGTGCTCAGTGACTAGTCTCTCCTGCTTGTCTCTCTGTCAGTTTGAAAGTGGGAAGATCCAGGATAAAAGGAACGAGAGAACAAATAGAGGAAGGATTGCCTGGAAAGAGGAGGGTCCTCAGCGGAAAGGGGCTGGATAACAGGACTGGAATATGATCCAACCACTGTATGTATGTTCATACATTAAAAAGAAAAAAGTGGGAAGTTCTGTTTTGGGTTAGGATTTCCTGTAGTCCAGGCAGACCCCCCCCCTTCTTCAATTACCAGGACGATGAGGCTGATGATCTTCCTTCTCCTAGAGATGGTCAGGCCAGAGCAAGCGCTAACCAGCCTTGGGAGACCAGAGTGCCCAGCTCTGTGGGAGAACCCCCCCCCAACTATGCCACAGAGAGGAGTATTGTATTTTCTCTCATTTTCTCTCGAGTCTCTCTTGGTGGAGTAAATCTAAATTCTAGCCCCACTCTGCTGTGGCTTCAGGGAAGTTAATAGTCTGCTTTTTCTTTATCCTGGCTTATGACCTAATGCCCAAGTACCTGACCTGTGACCTTGAAACAATGTCTCACTGTGTAGCCCAGCTGACCTTGAACTCATCATCCTCCTGCCTCAGCCTTCTGAGTCCTGGGTTTATGAAAGTGAAGCACCATGCTCAGTTTAGGCAGGACTTTTTGTTGTTGTTTGTTTTTGAGGTAGGATCTCACTTTAGCCCAGGCTGGCCTGGAATTCACTATGTAGTCTCAGGGTGGCCTTGAACTCATGACAATCCTCCTACTTCTGCCTCCAGAGTGCTGGGATTAAAGGCATGTACCACCTCACCTATGATTCTTGTTAGACTTGTGTCCATTTTATTCCTATCAAGATGGCCACCCTGTAGGAGAACCCTGGTTAGGAGAATTTGCTTTAAGTGTGATGGTCAGGTGAGACCCAGGGGAGGAGGCTTAAAGAACACATGAAATGACTGAAATTTTATGACTCTCAGAGCCCAGAGAGAAGGCAGCTAGCTTCACTGGGCTCATGAGAAGAGGGACCCGCCAGTGGGTGGGAGCCAGAAAGTGAGTGAGCGTCTTGTGATGGTCAAGCTTGAACTAGGTCCAGGGCTTTTCTCAAGCAGGTTTCCTGAGGGGTGTTCTAACAGGTGGGTTTAGAGTGACCTGGCAGGGACTTCATGGAAGCACCTGGCAACTATGGGGGTCATATGGCATACCTGTACAGGTCAAACTGTGTGTGAGGGTCTGTGAGATGAGATAGAATTACCTTCTAGAAAAAGAAAAAAGAATGAAAAACTGGCTACCTCTGGTGCAGTTCATACCCCTTATCCTATGGATAGATCCAGTTTGTGTACCGAGGAAGGACCCCAGTGGGTAGGGGACAGAGAGGAGGGAAACTGAGACACAGTCACAAGATTTGCTCATACAACGTATATAATTATTCATAATAAAGATATTTAAAAAAAGAAGTACCTTCTAGCTGTCCCTAGGGAGGTGGTCCTGGATAGATTGATAGCTTGCAATGAAGAACTGGGAGGAGGTGGAGGCTGAGAACCTGCTTCCGTGCTGAGAAAGTCTGACATGTCCATACGAGCTGGTTGTGTGGCAACCTAGCTTTGCCAGCTTTGCTGCAGGGGTTGAGCTCCCTCCTGGTACTGTGGTAGAAGATGCCCTGGTCTAGGCCTGCCTCTCAATGGTAGGGAAGTTTTTGCTTGTCACAGACATCATGTATTAATGATGAAAGAGGCATTGCTTTTCCTGAGGTCAGCCAGCCAGTGAGTGGCAGGTCCCAAAGCCTTAATTACCACTCCAAACTGACTCCCACTCACATATTATGGGGTCCTCAGCAGGACCAACTTTCTCTGGGTCACTGTTTCCATGCAAGCCCCAGTGGGGCAGTATTCACAAGGCCTTACTTAGCTCCATGTCCTGGGGTCTACATTTCTGAAAGGAATGTCCTCAGAGGAGTCCTCCTGTTCAATCTTCTGCTGCCTTTACTGTGCAGAAAATGACCCGTCTGCTAGGTGTGGTGGCTCATGCCTATAATCCTAGCACTTAGGAGGCAGGGACAGGGGCATTGTCTCAAATTCCAAGCCAGCTTTGGCTACATAGCAAAACCGTGTCTCAAAAAAAAAAAAAAAATTACAAAAGATTAAAAAAAGGAACAAATAAAAAAAAAAGACTAGTTTACCTGGCCCTCTCAGCCAAACCTTCCTAGGCTGCCTGCAGCCCTGGACCTCTGGTCCCCACAGGAGGAAGCAGGGGTGGTCAGGACTTGTGTCATGTGGCCCCAGGGCTGGTGAGGCTGAAGTCCTGGGAGATTCCCTAGTAAGGAGGAATCTGGAGGCTCCAGGAATCAGTGTAAGGTCAGAGGCCTGAGGCGGGAGGGGCTGGTTTGTACATGGCTTTGAGAAGTGCCTAAGAGTTCTTATACAGAGGGGCGGAATCAGGTTTGAGGCTAGAATGGTTGAGACCGTGACTGGTAGTTAAAAGAGTGTTGGCACTCAGTGGCTCTCAGCCCTGGATTGATCTCAGTAAACCAGCTTCCCTGGCCTATCAGCCAGGAGCACATGGGCCAGTCACAGACCCCAGGGACTCACCTTCTTACCAACAATGCAGGAGGATAGGATCTCTCTCCCCCAGGGATTCTGTGGGATTCAAGTGAGACCAGGATAGATCTCCTGTATCCTCTGCTAGCAAGTCAAGCCCCTACTCTGAGCTTTGGTTTGTGGTACTCCCCCAAGTGACTGAGAGCAGTGCAGACATGTTCTCTTACAGTTCTAGAGGCTGGAAGACCTCAAATGGGTCAGCAGGATAGAATGATTTCTCTTGCTTTTGCTAGCTTCTAGAAAAAGCTTCTGTGCAGTGGCTCCTGGCCCATCCTCCATGTTCCACAACAGAGCGTCTTCCAGTATGTGTCTCTCTGCACCTGTCATCACCTGTCCTTTCTCTGTGACCTGGTGACTGCCTTGGTCCCATTCATATAATGCAGGATGCTCTCCCACAAGGCCCTTAGCTAAACCACATGTGTGGAGTCTCTTTACTACAGCTCACAATTAGGACAGTGGTGTTTGAAAGGGTATCATTCAGCCCACCTTGCACGCAGAGCCTGGTACCCCTTTTCCTTCTCCCTCTGGGTTTCTGTCTCTCCATCCATCGGTACAGCAAGCCCCAGTCAGCTCTTGCCATTGGAGCCTGCTTTCTGTGGAGTGCATGCAGACAGGCTGTGCTCTTGGCCATCTGTCTGGGGCTCAGGAAGTGCAGACTTGATCTCTGCCCCAGGCACCGCTGGCTCCCTCTCCTCCCTCCCTGGAGCAGCCTCCTCTTAGTTCCTGGCCTGGAGCACTTCCCATCATTCCAGGGCTGCTGATGGGAAAGGCTGAGCTCATTGTTCCCTGGAGAGGGCAAGGGGTGGAGGAAGGCGATGGGAGAAGCTGGCAGCCCTGTGCACACTGGGAGAGAGCAGATTTACAGCAGAGAGGTCAAGGTTATCAGTGCTCCCGGGAGTTGGAAAGAGGGCTCTTCCTCAGCTCTGGTGGAGACGTGCAACCTTGCCCCTCTGCTGGCCACTTACCCTGTAGGGGTGTATCCCTTCTGAGAGGCCCCAGGGCCTGGCACAATTGGGGTGTGTGTCTGTCTTGAGAGGAAGAGATGTCAGGTTGGGAAGCTGCTTGCATAGGAACACTGGACTCCCTGCCTCTCCCAATAGAGGGTATTTCAGATAGGTCCCACCCTCCCTCCCTCTGTCCCCCCAGAAACCAGACACCCTTTGGAGGTGTCATTTTTGTGTGAGTTGCCTGTATGAGTAATGCACACACTTCTATGGAATGCAAGAGAATAGTGATTTTGAACTGACTATGGAATGTGCACTCTGCTGTATAAGGGACTGTATGTAACTCCGTGCTTAGGCACACCCCTGTCTTCCACACCCTGACACCCTGACAAACTCTTCATCCTTCAAGTTCCAACTTGGTGTCACTTGCTCTAACTTTCTCAGCAGCCCTGTCCATCCCAGAAGAGTGAGCGGCTCTTTACCTGGAATTGCGGCCCTCTTGGTAACCAGCCCCTGGTGTCTTTGGTCGTCCTCACTGGGATGTATGTGTGTCTTCCCCATTCTACGTGCACGGTTCATGCACGGCAGACCCCTCTGCTTCTCAAGGTCACTGTAGTTGAGGTTGGACAGCGATGGCTCGGCAAAGGCACTGAAGAGGTGGCCTCCTGGGGTCTGGTTGGGATAAGGCATCCACACAGCAGTAGTCTTAGCCTTTCCTTATGTTTGACTGACTCAGTTCATAAGAGACCAAACTAGGAGCAGGAGACCAAACCATTCAGGACTTCCTCCTCATCACTAAGCACCAAGAGGGCATGCTGGCCACCAACTGTCCCAACAGCTGAAACTGGACTCAAAGGAGAAGAATGTGTTGATGGAGTTGCCAGCTAGCCCTTCAGGAAAAATTTATTGTAAGGTCACTTACTGAATACCCAGCTTTCCCAGGAAGCCCCTCAGGTGTGCTCGAGACACAGAGTACCAAGTCAGTGTTGGGACACAGAGAAAGGCCTTTCCACTTCTTGACTGTTGTACTGACATGTCATTACTTATATTCCTTTCCTACTTGACTGGAAGCATCTTGAAAGCAGTGCCCTCCATTGCTTTGTTCTTACTCATTCCTACACACACACACACACACACACACACACACACACACACACGCATATATATATATATATATATATATATATATATATATATATATATATATAATTTTTTTTGCTTTTTTTTCAAGGTAGGGTCTCACTCTAGCCCAGGTAACCTGGAATTCACTATTATAGTCCCAGCTTGGCATTGAACTCATGGCTATCCTCTTACCTCTGCCTCTCAAGTGCTGGGATAAAAGGCGTGTGTCACCATGGCTGGCTAGCTTTGATCCTTTTCATGCTACTGTGGCTCTCCGTGCACTAACCCTCTCAATATTGAACTTGGCTTAAGTGGCCGGTGCATGTAGACACAGCTCATTCACCACCCCCCAACACACAGGAGGTAGGTTGTGCCACCCCATCATCCAGGTAAGAGCAGGGGAGGCAAGGTGCCATGTGGAGATCTTGACCATTTCGCAGCTGTCTTCACAGTCATTTCCTCTGGTACAGCTTTCCTCAGGGTTGGGAACAAATGGCCTGAATCTCTAGGCCAGGGTGGATTCCAGACAGGCTTGTGGTGCAGAGAGGCTCAGCATGGCTCCCCAGGCAGGGTTCCTGGGGCAAAGCAGGGAAGCTGTCTGAGCAGCAGGCAGAAGGGTTGGAGTGGGCACAGGGATGCTTATTACCAAGTCCAGGGAAAAAGTTTGGAGGTGTTCCAGAACACTCCTCCCTGCTCACAGCCTTGTTGGGGCGTACCTACTCTTGGCCAGCTTTGTGGGACCCATCCCATCTGCAGGCTTCTGTGTTCTTGGAAATGAAGGAAATAAATTTCTTAAAAATGCTCCATAATTCAGTCTTGTCCTATTAACAGGCCTTTGCTTCTGCCCAGTTCTCTGGTTTCCCCAAACTCCTCATTACCATTATCTCCTCTTGGCTGTCCAGGCTCCTGCCAGGTAACATGACTCCACTGAGAGCTGCTGAGCCAACTGAAGCAAGAGGGATGGGGACCTGCCCAAGGCCACCTGACGGACTGTTTGCTATGGTACTGCTAGTATTATGGCCACTTACTGACCTCAAGCTCTGTGCCAGAGCCTCATAGGTTCTATAGACAGCTGAATCTCAGCGTCATGATGCCTCAAGCCTGTGCCCTATGCTCCTTTGTGATGTTCATTGCTCCTTCTCTGAGTTCTCTGGAGGTTTTCTCACTTTGTGGGGGCAAACACCCAGAGGATCATGCCCACCAAGGAAGATGTACCCAGATCTTTCCTTGAAGGCTCCTGAGCACCCAGGAGGTGAGGCTTGAGACCAAGCTGCCTGACCACGTCCATGCTGGCACCATCTTTGTGTGTCTCCTGCCTCCCCAGTCACCTTCTGAGAGCACAGGGAGCAGGAAGGGTAGGACCAGGAGCAGAGGCTTGGGCTGCTGGGCTGGTACTGCTTCAGGAGAGTTGAGAGACCGCAGGCTTGTCTCCCCATCTTTGGGATTCAGTTCCTTCATCTGTTAAATGAGAATGATGATTTTTTGCCTGGAGTTATCCAAAAGATGAAACATGAGGCCATGTGGGTAGACATGGGGGTGCCTGATCCATTAATAAATGGAAAATCTCAAAATAATTAGTGTGAAGGTTTCGTTCTAAATTCTAATAAACTCATTAAAAGATTTCAAAAGAAAAGTTTCAAAAGGGCTGGGTGTGGTGGCTCATTGCTTGCAATCCCAGGTCTCAGGAAGCAGAAGCATTCGTAGTTTAAGACTAGCCAGAACTGTATAGCAAGACTCTGTCTCAAACACACACACACACACACACACACACACACACACACACACACACACACACACAGAGGTTAATAAAATTTAAAGATGTCTGAGAAGCATATATTTTCCATGTTGATACTACTCTTGGAGACCCTCTTACATCCTGAACTACCATAATGTACCCTATCATGAATGTGTTTTGTGTGGACATAATTAGGATAAATTGTATCTTTCAAATGTATCTAATTCTTATAAAATCCAGAAACACTGTTACTATGTTTTATCTTTTCTTTCTTTTCTTTTCTTTTTTTGGTTGCACCAGGGATCCAGCCCAAGCTCTCACCCTTACTGGGCAAATGCTTTACCACAAATGCCTTTTACCATAGCCTTTTTCAACTTCTGAATTTGATTTGAGCTGCTTACATTTTAAATTTCCTACCCTGTAAATTGGGGCGAACTTCTTTAACCTACGTGTCAGTTTCTAGTTGTTGATGATAAGAGCTATATGTTGAATTGGCAAGATAACAGTATCTACTTAACAGGGTTGTGAGCGTTAAATGAAGGATGCCTGGCTTGCATCAGATGCTTAGTATCAGTCATAATTTCTGAGTCGGATAACACACCCCCAGAGCCTGGTCACTTTGCTTTGCAGGGAACATGTGTTCAGCTGACATTCCTGTTGTGCTGGCCCTAGGTTGGTTTGGGTCTTAATGTTGGGGTTATTTCATCTTGGCTCAGCGGCTCCCAGCTTGTTTCCTGGGGCCTGGGGCCCTGGGCCTTAATTCCCACCTCTGGCTTCTGGTCCTTGTGAGGCTGAGCTCATAAAAAGTACCAGTGAGGCAGATCGATGCTAACTAGCAGCGGCTCCTTGGAGGCTGCTGGGAACAGGCTCAGGGATGGCACCAAGGGAAGGTCAGTGTTGTCCTCTACCAGGGTTGGGGCCAGCATTGTTTGGAGATAGGGGGGGTGATATTCCTGGCCATGCAGGAGCATTTGACTTACAGTGACTCATCCAAGACACACACCTTGTTGCATGGAGGCTGGAGTAGCGTCATGACCTGACCTGGCATTCTCTCATCAGGGACCCCCAGTTGACATCTCTCTAGAAGTTGACATCCCTGCTAGGCGTGGTGGTGCATGCCATTAATCCCGGCACTCTGGAGGCAGAGGTAGGAGAATCGATGTGAGTTTGAGGCCAACTGGGGACTATAGAGTGAGCCTGGGCTAGAGTGAGACCCTACTTAAAATAAAAAAGATGTTGACGTCCCTGATTTGATTGAGGGTCATTGACCTCTGCCCAGACACGTGGCCTGTCTTAAATATGACAGGGCAGCTTCAGCTGAGTTGAGCACATGGTTGGGAAGTTGGCACGGCACTCGATACAGGGACAATGTGAGCAAGACTCTTCTCATTCACCCTAGAGGGGAGCCTACCTCAAGTCTATCCTGGAACTGCTGTGGAGGCTTCAGGTAGGGACTATGGCCTCTGGGAGACCCTGCTCTGATGGAGGAGGTATGGCCTTGTCTGCCAAGAGAGGGACTCTTGTGTGATGGGGAACTTGGCTCCTTTTCCCTGGGACCCCTTATCACACAGACATCATTCTCTTGTCTGAGGAAGGAGATGTGCCCTTTGTCCTGTAGGAGCCTCCAATCTGATGGAGAAGGCATGGCCACTCCTCTCAGAGAGACCCCTGCTTCAGACCTGACCTCTACCTTCATGAAGAACCCCTGCTTGACAGGACAGGCACATTTTGTCCTTTAACTTAAGAAACCCCATTGGAGAGCTTCAGCCTTTGGGACCCACTCCCCTGCCTAACTTGGAGAGTCCAGGTCTCACAGGCAGCAGGCATAGAATGAGCTGGAAAGTCAAGGACTTGCTGCCATGGATCTGGTCAGAAGGGAAGAGAGTGGACCCAGAGGGGCTCCTGCAGCAAGTGAGGGTGACATGGGGGGCTTCCTGGGGGAGGCGAGGAGCCTTCATGATAGACTCTGGACTGGAGATATTAGCTGTGATGCGACCAAGAAGGGTTAGGGGTGGAGGCTTCCTGGGCTGGCTCACTCCAAGGAACCCGTCTCCATGCAGCTCACACTGCAGGGGTAAAAGGGGACTTTGGAAGACACTTTCCACTGGGTGTCCATGCATCAGCCAAATGCTGCCAGCCCAGAGACTTCCGCCTTCCATGGCCCGAGAAGGCCAGAGGAGGAAAGGAAACAGGACGCTATCAGGAACGCCTTTTCCTTTTCTTTGTAACTGACCCTCACTCGGGCTGGAGAGAGCCATCTGCAGAGCTGGCCTGGCCTGGCTGCTGCTGTCTGCAGTTGCCCCGCTCTGGGCCCAGGGCTCCTTGCCCTCCCCACTCTGTTCTTCCTGGGCTGGCACTCTGGCACCACTGAGTCTCGGGGCTTGAATCTGCAAAATGGGGTAAGACTTCCCATCTGCCGGGCCTGGAAGCTGCCTCTCTCTCTCTGCATTGGCATAATTATTCCTTGATCTCTGAGATGTGCACTGAGCGCTTCCTGAGTGCCACCTCTGGGATGGGCAGGGCAGGGAGCACGGGGGAGGAGTGAGTGGGAGGAAGTTGATTTGGGATTTGTCTGAGGCCTTGAGGGACCTCCAAGTAGTGATGTGAGCATGGTGGGTGTGGGTCAGAGCGTGTAGCTGGAGGTGGAGATTTGGGCTTAGCTGTATCTGTGCCAGCTGACGGTGGCGGCTGGTGGAATGCTGCAGGTGTTGTTTATCACAGGCTCTGGGAAGGGCAGGGGCTGATTCAGATCTGGAGCTGTGGGATCCAGCCACGGCAGAGAGCTGAGGACCTGCTTGGTCAGGGCCTCCAGGGACACTGAGCTTGGGGCTTTTGGAGGGAGGTTGAGATCTTTCTCTTAGCAGGTAGAGTGTGGGGACAGGGCAGGTGGGGATGTGGAGGGGGCAAACCATAGAGGATAAGGAGGGAGCCACAGTACTCAGATGTGGGAGAGGGCAGTCGGGCAGAATGCCTTTTCTTTTCTTTCCTTTCCTTTTTCTTTTTAATTGCAATTATTCCTTTGCTGGGAGTACTGGTTTGTTTATGTGGTAAGGGGATGACAGGTGTGGATGGCTTGTAGGTGATGTGTGTGAGGACTGTTTAGCATTTGTGAACATGCTGTATGTGTGGTATGTCTAAGTGTCTGTCCATCTGTAATGTGAGCTATGAAGCAATTACATTATATGTGTGGAGGCTGTCTGTGACATGTGCATGTATGTAGTGTGTTTGTGGTCGGTTGGTATGCATATGTGGGTGTGGAAGGGTATCTGCAGTTGGTGTAGTTTTGGTATATGTGTGGTGTAGGCACGTGTTTAGATTCCTGGTGTCCTGTGTGTGTGTGTGTGTGTGTGTGTGTGTGTGTGTGTGTGTGTGTGTGTGTGTGTGGTGTAGAGTGTGTGCACATAGCTGTGATCCGATCCTCATAAGCTGGTGTCTAGCAACCCACCTGTGTCGAAGCTTAAGGGAGTGGGCTACCCAGGCTTGGGGCTCTCCTTTCCTTGGAGCAATGCCCAGTGTTGCTCTGGGAACC
>PVHP010040019.1:0-16052 GCA_004024765.1 Zapus hudsonius | reverse complement strand
ATTTAGTGGGCAAACAATGAGTTGTTATCCCCAATCCCCCGCCGCCCCCCCTCCCCAAACCCCTGGATAACCTCCTCCATGGGTCGTCTGGATCAGTCCGTGTGACAGGGGACCATGGATAACCTAGAATTCAGCCAGGTTCTCCTGGCCATGCCTCTGGATAATCTCCCCCACCACAGCTCTCCCAATCTTTCTGCCCCTCTTCCACTTAGTTCCCTGAGTCGTGGTGGATGAGTATTAAGGCTGCTTTAAGGTTGTGAGCTTAGGGGTCTTTGTGTCGAAATCGTTGGTTTCTGTCTCACTGGCTTATCCTGTGTTGATTTAATGGCTGTGGCTGTGGGCCCCTTTTCATCCCGTCATTCTCTGTGGGGTTCCATTTGGATCCTCCACGATATGACTGTGGTGGCTCCTCTCTTGCCAGAATCTCAGCTATTGGCCTATGGTCGGTTGGTAGGGTTAGATGGGCCCCAGCTCTCTCGCTGCATCCTGAAAAATACAAACACAATAGTGGCTGACAGCAAATAGAGAGAACAGCTAGGTGCTGCACTTCTGTAATCCCAGCACTTGGGAAGTGGAAGGGGATCAGAAGTTCAAGGTCTTCCTCAGCTACATAAATAGTTTGAGGCCAGACTAGGTTACATGGAACCCTGTCTCAAAAGACAACAACAACAACAAGATGCCTTGTGGTCTTTATTTTACAGATAAGGAAACATGTTCATTGCAATTAGAACCTCCTCATTTCCAAATTATTTCAGAAATCAAGGACAATTGGGAGAAAATGTGAATGAATGATTGTTAAAACCAATCTAAAATAATCCCAGCAGTAAATTCAAAGACAGCCTGGCGTACAGAGTGAGTTCTAAGTCAGCCTGAGCTAGAATGAGATCCTAAAAAAAACCCTAAACCAATAATTGATTAAATTAAAATCCACTTTTTTTTTTTTTCGAGGTAGGGTCTCGCTCTAGCCCAGGCTGACCTGGAATTCACTCTGTAGTCTCAGGGTGGCCTTGAACTCACGGCGATCCTCCTACCTCTGCCTCCTGAGTGCTGGGATTAAAGGCGTGCTCCACCACGCCAGGCTAAAATCCATTAATTTTTTAAAAAGTATCTCAGTTGTTTATGACAGAGCCTCCTGCTGCTGCAAACAAACTTTATATGCAAGCACCACTTTTGTTTGTCTGGTTTTCCGTAGGTACCAGAGAACTGAACCCCAGCTGTCCGGCTTTGCAAGCAAGCACCTTTAACCACTCAGCCGCCTTTCTCTTCAGCTCCAAATCCATAAATTGTTGTTGTCATTTTGTTTTGTTTGTGATAGGGTCTCGCTCTAGCTCAGGCTGACCTCGAATGCACTATGTAGTCTCCGTCTCAGGCTGGCCTCGAACTCACAGCGAATCTCCTTCCTCTGTCTCCCGTGGCTAGGATTAAAGGCGTGCACCACCATGCCCATTTTAATATTATACTTTTGGAGAAATTTTAAAGATGTATAATTTGACTGCATTCAACTCAAAGAAATATTAAAAAGGTAAAATGAGTGCTAAAGATATAACTCAGGTGTAAAGAACTTTCTGGCGTGTGTGAGGCTTGGGGTGGGGGAGCCCCGAAATGTAGTATACAAAGCATTAGATGTGATAATTGACTAGTAATGTACTGATCTAAATTTTGTGAGCTTTAAATATCCAGTTTTGTACATATTATTTTAGATTCTCTTTTCCCCAAAAGGTCCCCAAATTCTATTCCCTTGGAGCCCTTCAAGGGACAGAGGCACAGAGCCATGCCGTCTGTCCCAGCAGCCTGGGTGCCCTTGCTCTCCCATGGGCCTCAGCTCAGGGGAAGCCGGATTCTTGGCATCGCTGAGAAAAGCTTCCGGATGAGCCAGTAGGTCGAAGTTGAGTAAAAAGAGATTTTAATAACAAGTTCAAGCACAAGGGTTAAAAGAAAGAGAAGCCCTCGGGAGGAAGGCAGCACATCCAAGAGGGCAGGGTGGGCTCCTCAGCCCCTGTTTCATCTTTCCAGTAGCCGCAAGTATTTTGGGAGCTTCTGAAGCTACAACTTGAAGGAAGGCTAAGGAACCCAATGAGATCATAGGGTGGTTTCTAAGCACTGGACGGATCTCAGCTATGACCTAGGTCACAGGGTTACAGGGGAAGCTAAGTTTTCTTGCCATATCTTTTATTTGTTTATGTGCAAGCAGAGAGAGAGAGAAGAGAGACAGATGGACAGAATGGGCATGCCAGGGCCTCCAGCTGCTGCAAACAAACTCCATATGCATGCACCACTTTGTGCATCTGGAGTGACATGGGGACTGGGGACTCGAACTTGAGTCGTTAGGCTTTGCAGGCAAGCGCCTTAAACGCTAAGCCATCTATCCAGCCCTGAAGTTAAGATTTTTTTCTTTTGGTTTTTCGAGGTAGGGTCTCCCTCTAGCCCAGGCTGACCTGGAATTCACTATGCAGTCTCAGGGTGGCCTCGAACTCGTGGCGATCCTCCTACCTCTGCCTCCCGAGTGCTGGGATTAAAGGCGTGCGCCACCACGCCCGGCTAAGATTATTTTTTTAATAAAGGTTTTGTCATGTATGTGAGCTTAAGAGAAAATGCCTGGGAAGAGAGAAAGGTCAAGTTTGAAGGTCATGTAGGCTTAGAGCATAAGCATGGTTCATTGAGACTTTAACTTTCTCTCAATACAAGGAATATTGACTCTGTAGCAGCAACTTTCACAGCAAATGTTTCTTGTACCGGAATTCTTTATTTATTATTTGCAAGCAGAGAGATAGAAGAGAGACAGAGAATGGTCATGCCAGGGCTCCAGCCACTGCAAATGGACTCCAGAAGCATGTGCTGCTTTGTGCATCTGGCTTTACCTGTGTACTGAGGAATCGAACTCGGGTTGTTAGGCTTTGCAGGCAAGTGCCTTAACTTTGGCACCGTCTCTCCAGCCCTGTAATTCTTTTTTCTTTTTCCTTCTTTCCTTCTTTCTTTCTTTCTTTCTTTTTTTTTTTTGAGGCAGGGTCTCACTCTACCCAGCCTGCCCTCAAACTCATGGTGATCCTCCTGCCTCAGCCTCCTAAGTGGAGGCCTGGGATTAAAGGCTGGTGTCACCAGGCCCAGTTTGTGCTGTGATTCTCAGTTCTCAGCTAGCAGAGGCTTCTATACTCTCCTCCCCTCATGTCTCCTTCATTTTACCTTATACCCTTCCTCAGTTCCACCTTGCTTTCATTTTAGGTTTTAAAAGACGATAGAAAGTAGAAAAGTGAAGAACTAAACTCTTTAAGGAAATTTTCAGAAATCATTAGATTTTGGTGACACCGGGGTCTGTCCACTGCAGTGTTTGGGGGAAGTGCCGTTGTCTGAAGTGAGAGGCCTTTTTCTCCACACTCTACTCTCCTCCCCACTCCCCAGCAGAGGTTTCTAGAGACTTCATTCACACCCACTACTACATTGAAATCAAACAAACTTGATCTTGACAGCTTTTGAAAGCCCAAGTAATCCTATCCAAGTCAGAGAAAATGAAAACTTTCTAGATACAAAGGCGGAAGTAGGAAAAAAAGGGAGGCAATCAAAGTTTCTGGTCTCAGCTCAGAAATCTTATTTTGATTTTTATTTATTTGCAAGCAAAGAAAGGAGGGGGAGAGAATGGGTACATCATGGCCCTCCAGCCACTGCAAATGAACTTCAGACACTTGCACCTCTGGGCACCATTGGGCATCTGGCTTTACGTGGGCACTGGGGAATTGAACCCAGGTCTTTAGGCTTTGCAGGCAAACACCTTAACGGCTGAGCCATCTCTCCAGCCCTGACCTCAGAAAACTTGAAGCAGCCACATCTGGTTGCCTTTTGACTTTAGTGAAAACTCCTGAAGTTCCCCAGGCCTCCTCCCCCCAGTTCTGGGCACTAACTTCCCAGGGCCCAACAAACTTGGCTTTGCACAGTGGGGCTCCTGGGCAGGCTGGGGTGCTACGGCTGGAGGGCTGCTGGCTTTGGGACAGGTTCTGGGGAAGAACAAAGGAAGGAATCAGAATTGGGGGCGTGTTTACTTCTTTTCCTCCCCCCCTTCCCCTCCAGCCACCCTGGATGCCTTCTAGGGCAGTCAGTCCTGCCTGGTCCTGGGAGCCAACTCTGGTTAACGATAGCCAGCAGCCGCTCTGCAGGCCATGTGACCTGGACAAGTGACTTGGAGCTGGCTGGGGTTGTTCCCTGAGTTTGGATAAGATCAAGCTTCTTTCTTATTGCTGCTTAGAGAGCCCGTGGAAGCCTGGGGTGCAACGTGATTCCCCGGTGGTTACACAACCCTGGGGAGCTGGGCTGGGGCCTGACTTCTGACCAGCAGAACACAAACAGGGCTTGATGTTTTCCCAAGTGAGAGGTCCTTTTCCCTCTGGAAAATATGTGATGACCTTGGCCAAAGATGAGGCCCTGGTGCCTCTAAATCCACCTGGTTTTCTTGGGATGAAGAGGTAAACAAATACAGAAGAAGTGAATAGGTCTGATCTTTTCAAATGAAGATTCAAGTTTGCTTTTTCTCTTCATTTCACCTCAGAAACTCCTCAAAATTGGCTCTTTTCCACTTATTAAAAAGTGTACACCAAGCTGGACGTGGTGGTGCACTTCTTTAATCCCATTCAGAGGGTGGGAGGATTGCCCTGAGTATGAGGCCAGGCTGGGCAACAGAGTGAGTTCCAGGTCCAGCCTGGGCTAAAGTGAGATCCTGCCCTGAGTTCAACCCTCAGAACCACAAAAACAAAAACAAAAAAACAATCAAAATGATATTTTTGAAATATTTTTATTTATTTTCAAGCGGAGAGAGATAGAAGAGAGACAGAGAGATGCTAGAATGGAAATGACCACCATGGAGACCACTCTGAAAGGAAAGGTTTTTAATAGGAAGAAGGGGAACCCGAGCTCCAGGCTAGCTCCCAAGTTGGGAGAAGCCCAAAACTCAGACCAAGATCTGGCTTTTAAGGTGGATGTTTAGCTTGGGGGAAGGGAATCAGGCAGTGCCTCCTGCCAGACAAAGACACAGCAGATGGGGGGTGTTATCTCCTGTTTTAGAGGCAAGGTCTCGGTAAAACTTCTTCCTGAGGCCACTGGAGGAGGGAACCAAGGTGCTGCCTGAATCTGGACCTAACAAGAGAGAGAGAGAGAAGGGAAACGCCAGGGTCTCCAGCCTATGCAAACTCCAGATGTATGAGCCTTTTTGTGCATCTGGCTTTCTGTGGGTCTTGGGAAATTGAACTCTGGTCATTAGACTTCACAGGCAAGTGTCTTAACTGCCAAACCATTGCTCCAGCCCCAAAATTATATATTTTTTTAAATATATGTATTTGCAAGCAGAGAGAATCACAGGAGGGAGAGAGAAAGAGAGAGAATGAGCATATCAGGGCCTCTTGCCACTTCAAACTCAGATGCATATGCCACTTTCTGCATCTGGCCTTATGTGGGTCCTGTAGACTCAAACCCAGGTCCTTAGGCTTTGCAGGCAAGCGTCTTAACTGCTGAGTCCTCTATCCAGCCCCCAAAATGATATTTTTAAATTTAACATGCCAGTGACACATTCATTTTGTGACACCCCCCCCCCTGGATTTCTAGAACATTAACAGTTGAAATTTTATTTCCGGCTTGTAGAATGAGTCATTCTAAAAGGGAAAGTGGAAGAGCCCTTTGCAGGTTAGGGCACTTGCATATGCAAATCTATGCATATTGGAGCTGACATCTTGAGTATGTACATGTTAACACTGTCCACCCCACATGCTGATGAGGCCTGAAAAGCTTAGCTTTCTCTTGCTGTGGTGACTGCGGGACAGGACTGAGCAGGACAGAAGCCTTCCCTGGGTGGAAATAACAAAGGAGGTCCCATGGCTGGCTGGGTTTTTGTTGTTGTTGTTGTTTTTTCCTGTGAGGAGGTAAGCTCTTACCCCAGCCCAGGCCATGAAGGTCAAAATGGTGAATTTGTTCATTTATTCCATAAACACTGTGTTTCCTGCTGGCACTGTTGCAGATGCCTGGGAAGCAGGGCTGAAGGTCCAGAGAGACAGAGTTCACTCCAGTGACCAAAGTCATACCCAAAGGCCCAGCTCAGGGCTGGGCCTGGATGCAGGGGCTAATGCAACCTGGAAGCCTCTCTTCTCTCTTGACAGTGCTGCCATGACCATGACCATGACCATGACTGTGACCGTGACCAAGCGCCTTTTTTTTTTTTTTTTGAGGTAGGGTCTTGCTCTAGCCCAGGCTGATCTGGAATTCACTCATCAAGTTGCCAGCTGGTAATGTGGGAAACAAGAGTGCAATCTTGGGGCTGGAGAGATGGCCTAGCAGTTAAGGTAGTTGCCTAAAAAGCAAAAGACCTGAGTTCAATTCCCCAGTACCCACATAAAGCCAGATGCACAAGATGGCACATGTGTCTGGAGTTTGTTTGCAGTGGCTGGAGGTCCTAGAGTGCCCATTCTTTCTCTCTATCTGCCTTTCTCTCCCTCACTCTCTCACAAATAAAATAAAATAATAAAAAAAGAGTGCAATCTTTGCTGGGAGATACATGAGTGACTTCTTAGAGACCCTCCAAGTCACCAGTAAAAGGTTCGCAGGGGCTGAAGAGGTGGCTCAGCAGTTAAGGCACTTGCCTGTATGTAAAGCCTAACAACTCAGGGTCTGATTCCCCAGTTCCCACGTAAAGCCAGTTACACAAAGTGGCACATGCATTTGGAGTTTGTTTGCAATGGCTGGAGGCCCTGGGGCGCTCATTCTCTCTCGTTTCTATCTTTTCTCTGTCTCTACTTGCAAATAAATAAATATATAAATAAATAATTTTAAAGGCTCTATAGCTGTGTGCACAACCTGGTAAGTGGGACCATGAAGAGAATGGGAGGAAGCCTAACCCCAAGAAAAATTGCTCAGGCCTGCATCTCCCTGTCCCAGTTATTGGGTCCTTCCCACACTGATCAAAGAGCCCCACAAAGTCCCCAAAATGAGACAGGCCTTTGTCAAAGCACTTGAATACCTGCCCCAGATATAAGGTAAGACCCTATTGCTGAAGAAACCACAGAGTGTCATCACACAACACCAAGAGACCCTGCTAGATCCAGAATGGTAACCAGCACCCAGATGGTAGCATGCGTAGTGCTGGAAGGCATTACATGAGCTGTCAGGGGAAATTGGTCAATGATATTTGGAGAAAGCAGAGACCACTGATGTACAATATAGACAGTTGTCACAAGAATGCTGAACACACAGCTATATGGAAGAGACCAGCAAGTCAAGAGGTGCTCATCTGTGCAATAGTGGCACTAAACCTAGGAAGGTAATCAACAGTTTAATGATTGCCTAAGAGATCCACTTAGTGACAAGGAACCCTTAACTGGAACTGGGATCCATGGCAAAATCCTATGGGGAGCAAGAACTCCGGCTCTAATGGGAAATTCCCACTACCAGAGAGCTACAGAGAGGCTACACCCATTAGATTCTACCAAATTAGCAATGTTTGTCTCATTTAACCTATATTGATCTCACTCTCCGATGAAGACTCTGTATTTTTCAGAAGGCAGCCAGAGAGCCGGGGACAGCCCAATTCCACCAACAAGCCATGGATGATGGCTGACATCCTGGCAGGAGATGAACCACTCCTGGCCTATCACGCAGGGCCCAAATGAAACCTATGAGAAAATGATGAAATAAATAAGAGACCTATCACCACAGCAACTCAGATAACCCATGAAAGGTTGGTCAATGGAGACAGACACCAACGATACCCAACACACAACCCAGGGCGAAGATCCAGAGATACTTAAGATCTCAACAATAAAGCAGACTTAAAACTCACCCACCATGACTCGGGGAACTGAGTGGAAGGGGGGGAGACTGTAAGAGCCATGGTGGAGGAGAATGTCCAGAGACATTGCCTCCCTCAGCAACAAAGCACGAAGGGGGGGGGAGAAAAACTGGCTCCCTCTGGTGCAGTTCATAACCCCCTACCCTATGGACAGATCCAGTATGCACACTGAGGGACCCCACTGAGTAGGGGACAGAGAGAAGGGAAATGGAGGCACCATCACAAGATTTGCTCATGCAATGTATCTAATTATTCATAATAAGGATATTTAAAAAGAATCACATTAAATATATATTAGAAGGAAATCAATAGCTCAATTTAATCTGTAAAAACAATAATAAAGGTTCTATTGTTATTGTTGGGGATTTAGCTCAGTGGTCCTGGGTTTGTTTTCAGCACGTGTTGGCAGGGGGAGGGTTCTCCCCATCCCTCCCCATCCAATTTCTTCATCCTTCCTCTCCCCATCCAACTTCTTATCCTGAACAGACACTTTGCTTTCTGCTATAGCAAGACTAAAAGTATAGCAGAGCTACTCTGGAGAGATCACTGCAGGAACTGTGCCCCAGACTTGAGAGTCTCAGTGGAATGTCCCCATCTGAGCTTCTCCACAATCTGCCTTCAAAGAACACCTGAAAGGCTGGCCTGTCCCAAGTGCCCAGGGGCCGGGTGTGGCTGCCAGCAACTTTCCACAGGACAAGATGCCCATACCACTTGAATTTCCCGGGAGCTACCTGTGGAGTCTTCTTTGTGCTTCTACAGGGTCTCAGGTGGACCTGAGGGAGGATCAGAGTGGGGAGAATGCTCTGAAATTGCCAAAGCTGATCAGGGGCTGGGGAGGGAAGGGGGAAATAGGACAAAGTTGTTTTTTGTTTGTTTGTTTGTTTTGTTTTTTTTTCAAGGTAGGGTCTCGCTCTAGCCCAGGATGACCTGGAATTCACTACAGATTCTCAGGCTGGCTTTGAACTCACAGGGATCCTCATGCCTCTGCCTCTTGAGTGCTGGGATTAAAGGTGTGAGCCTCCACACCCAGCCTGTCACATTCTTTATCTTTCTTACTTATTTTTTTTTTTCTGATGAAGGATCTCACTCTAGCCCTGGCTGACCTGACTTCCAACTCATGGCAATCTTCCTCCCCGAGTGCTGAGACTGAAGGTGTGTGCCACCATGCCTGGCAAAGTTGTCACATTCTTTATTGAATGTCCCTAGATGGTCAGTAGATATTCTTCTCTGTAGATCTGTGAACACATCAAAGAAACAAGAAGACAATGAATTTGAACAAGTCAGAAATGCAGGTTGTAAGCCGGGCGTGGTGGCGCACGCCTTTAATCCCAGCACTTGGGAGGCAGAAGTAGGAGGATCGCCGTGAGTTCGAGGCCAGCCTGAGACTACAGAGTGAATTCCAGGTCAGCCTGGGTTAGAGCGAGACCCTACCTCGAAAAAAAAAAAAAAAAAAAAAAAAAAGAAAGAAAAGAAAAAGAAAAGAAAAGAAATGCAGGTTGTAGATGTCACTTCTTGTTGCTGGGCCCAAACACCCAACCAAAAACAGCTTATGGGAGGAAAAGGTTTATTTTGGCTTACAAACTCAAGGGGTAGCTCCATGATGGCAGGGAAAAGATGGCATGAGCAGAGGCTGGACATCACCTCTGCCCCAGCAGGTGGCAAACAACAGCAGGAGTGTGAGCCCAGCTCTGTCAAGGGAGAGCTGGCTGGAACACCTCAAAGCCTATACCCAACAGCACACCTCCTCCAGCAAGGCTCCACCTCCCAAGATGCCATCAGCTTGGAACCAAACGTTCAGAACACAGGAGTTTATGGGGGACACCTGATTCAAGCCACCACACAGGTGTTCTGTGTCTACCAACTGGGGATGCTTCTTTAACCAGGCCACAGGCTCAGGAAAGGGCTTTGATATCCACACGTGATGAGTGGTGTCATATTAGCCACACAATTATATCTCCAAGAATAGCCACACCCCCACCTATGTGTCTCAAGGAAGGGTGACAGAAGTCTGGCCCAGGAAAGAGGGTACATTTGGAACAAATTGCTTCCTTCAAATGGCTTTTAAAACACTCCCCTTGGTTCCTGAAAGAGACAGTAACTGCCTTCTCTCTATACTTGGGGACCTCGGGTGGGAACTCAGAAATGTGCCTGGTATCACTAAGTCATTGGGAAACCTAAGAATAAAATTTATACCTTCTCCAGGCATGGCATCTTCAAGTGTGTCATGATGGTGCAGTAACCATGGTAACAGAACAGGAGGGTCTTTGAAATATTGGACATGGAATTAGTGTATATTCCAGCAATCCCTCTGGTATGTTACTGTCACTAAACACCTGGCAGTAGAAAGATTAAATATTTATTTATTTACTTACTCATTGGCAAGCAGAGAGAGAGAGAGAGAGAGAGAGAGAGAGAGAGAGAGAGAGAGAGAGAGAGAGAGAATGGGCAGCTAGGCATTGCAAAGGGACTCCAGATGCATGAGTCACTTTGTGCATCTGGCTTTACATGGGTACTGGGAAATCAAACCCGGGTCATTAAGCTTTGCAAGCAAGTGCCTTAACCACAGAGTCATCTCTCCAGCCCCAGAAAGATTATATTTGACTTACTGTTCTGGAGGTTCAAGCCCAAGACAGGTGACCTCATTGCTTTAGGATTCTGATGAGGGCAAGACATCCATACCAGGAGCATGTGCTAGAAGCCAGGAAGGAACTGGGTCCCACAGTGCCCTCCAAGTGTATGCCCAATTGGCTTATGACCCTTCCATGGGACCTACCTTTCACTAAGGCAGGCTTCTCTGTGTAGCTCACTGTGGCCTGAAACTCACTGGGTATCCTAGTCTTGCCTCAAATCCACAATCCATCTGCCTCAGCCTGGCATATGCCATCCTACCTGGCTCAACCCCAGCTCTTAAGGGGCCACAGCATCTCACAATAACACTAACCCTTTACCTATGGACCTTTGCATTGGGGAGGTTGTTTGTTTATTTGTTCAATTGTCTGGGCTTTGTTTTTGTTTTTGCATGTGTACTTGTGTGTGTGGAGGCCAGAGGTCAACTCATATGTCTGTCTACTGCTCTCCAAGCACAAGGTCTCACTGAACACAACGCTCCCTGTTTGGCTAGTCTAGCTAGCTAACTTGCTCTAGGGATTGCCTGTCTCTGACATTCAAGTCCTGGAGTTCCATGATCAGCATGTACACGGGTACTTGGAATTCAAACTCCAGCTTTTACACTTGTTTGGTGTGGCGGTCTGATTCAGGTGTCTCCTATAAACTTGTGTGTTCTGAATGCTGACACCCAGCTGATGGCAATTTGGGAATTGGAACCTTGTTGGAGCTGTGTTTTGAGGGGCGGGTTTATGGAGGTTATACCCAGCTCCCCTCGCCAGTGTTTGGGACACTCTCCTGCTGCTGTTGTCCACCTGATGTTGGCCAGGAGGTGATGTCCAGCCTCTGCTCATGCCATCGTTTTCCCTGCCATCATGGAGCTTCCCCTCCAGTCTATAAGTTAAAATAAGCCCTCTCCTCCACAAGCTGCTTTTGGTGGGATTCTTTCTTCCAGCAATGAGAAGGCTGATGCTGTAACACATGGCAAGCCGTTGATTGACTGGGCCATCTCCCCAGCTCCAGGTTTGGGAAGTTTCTTGTTTCTTATTTATTTGGTTTTTTGAGACAGGGTTTCATATAGCCCAGGGTAGCCTCGAACTTCCTGTGTGGCCAAGGCTAACCTTGAATTCCTGATCCTCCTGCCTCTACCTCCCACGTGCTCTGATTTCAGACATGCTCAACCATGGCTAGCATTTCCCCACTATTCAAGCCATAGCGGAGCGTGCACACCATCAAAGACATAGCTGTATACTCATATTCTTTTTAAATAGTTTATTTATTTATCTTCAAGCAGAGATGGGGAAGAGACAGAGACAGAGAGAGAGAGAGAGAGAGAGAGAGAGAGGCACCAGGGCCTCCAGCCGCTCCAAATGCATGCACCAGTTTGTGCATCTGGCTTTACATGTGTACTGGGGAATCGAATTTGGGTTGTTAGGCTTTGCAGGCAAGTGTCTTAACCACTGAGCCATCTCTCCAGCCCTGCACTCATGTTCTTAGTAGCATTATTCACAATAGTCAAGAGGTGAAAGCGATCCAAATCCCAGACAGATGAAAGGAGATGTGCTTTGTGTATAACATGAGTTAAATACCCAGCAATCCCAAGGAAGGACACCTGACACATGCAGAGCATTGATGAACCTTGAAGATATTATGCTTAAGCAAATCAGCCAGTCACAAAACCATGACTATTATATAATTCTAATTCTATGAGGGATCTAGAGCAGTGGGGTCCACAAGAGAAGGCAGAATGGCGGATCCTAGGGGCTAAGGGCAGGGCTATGAGGAGAAGGTTGGTGGTTGGTAGGTCAGGAGTTTCCATGTGGGGAGATGAAAAGGTTTTGGAGATGGTTGGAGGCAATGATTACAGAATAGTGTAAATGTACTTCAAAAACTGTCCCCTTCAAACATTAAAATGATAGTTTTATATTGGATTTTTTTCTTTTACCACAAATCCCAGCAGAGGTAGGAGGATCGCTGAGAATTCAAGGCCAGCCTGGGACTACATGGTGAATTCCAGGTCAGCCTGGGCTAGAGTGAGACCCTACTTCAAAAACAAAACAAAAAATCAAAACAAAAGAGAGGCAGAATACTGTTGGAACTTTCTGGAGTTTTTGGTCATCTCAAAGAATCTTTGCCCTGGAAATTGTGGCCTGTGTACCAACAGGCTGTCTGGGAATTCCCTTCAACCTTTTGATGTTTTGAGATGAGGCCGAGGCTGCCTTGCCTTTAGCTAAAGCTCAGGTGAGAGTGTAAGGCCTTCCCCTCACCAGTGCACCCTTACCCTTACCCTCACCCTCATCAGCCCTTTGGGGAGCACATAAGAGGGAAGGGACCAGATCAGCTCCAGCTGCAAAACAGCTGCCACCAGAGAGAAATGTCATCAGTTTGAGATGAAGTTTTTTTGGCCTGCACTTTATACATTTTTTTTTTTTTTTGAGTCAGGGTCTCATTCTAGGCTGACCTGGAATTCACTATGTAGTCTCAGGGTGGCCTTGAACTCATGGTGATCCTCCTACCTCTGCCTCCTGAGTGCAGGGACCATGCCCGGCACAAGTTTTCTTTTTTTTTTTTTTTTTAGTACTTTTTAATACATGTTATGGAAAGTCCTGAGATATTTCTGATAGATTGTGAACACAAACTGCTTGGCTTAAGGGAGGAAGATTCTAGAAGGCATGAGGGCAGTTAAGATAGACACTGAATCTAAAATATGCCACGTGCCTTCTTGGAAGAAAGTCAGTTGGTGGTTAGGATGGCGGCTGGGTTGTTCTCCATATTAACAATGTCTGTCAGCACCAGGAGTAATGCCCCAACCCATCCAAAAACCAGAAAGGTCAGCTAGGGGAGACTTTGGTTATAACTGTCCAACATATCTGTCCTCAGCTTCTTCCTTCACACTGTCCTCAGGGCATGGCATGGCCATTTGTCCCCTTCAGCTCTCAGCAGCTGTGGTTCTCCACAAGACACCTGTGCAACATGGGGCCCATGAACATTCCAGCACAAAGGAGGGAGAGGCTCCCAAAGCCCTGCCCCTCCCCAAGCATATACAGTATATACCGCACAGGGTTACTGGAAGAGACGTTTTCTTCAGTGGTGTGACCACTGGTAGCATGCCCCATGCTCCTGGAAATAACCCCTCGCTCGGGCACTCTGACTTGTAAGGAACCGGAGCGTTAGTGTAAAGTTTGTACATATACTTAGAGGAAAAACAAGAAAAACTATTTTTTCTTTTTGCTTTTATTATTTTATAGATTATTTCTTTATTTTTGGAAGGGGGGTTCAAGGTAGGGTCTCACTCTTGGTGTTTGCTGCTGTTAGTTTCTCTTTCTCTCTCTCTCTGTGTGTGTGTGTGTGTGTGTGTGTGTGTGCGCGCGCGCGCGTGCGTGCACACACGCTTACAATTAAATAAATGAAATATTTTGGGCTGGAGAGATTGCCCAGTGGTTAAGGTGCTTGCCTGCAAAACTTAACTCCAGTTCAAGTCCCCAGTACCCACGTAAAGCCAGATGCACAAAGTGGCGCATGCATCTGGAGTATGTTTGCAGTGCTAGAAGCCCTGGCACACCTTTTTTTCTCTCTCTTTCCTTGCAAATAAATAAAGTAGATTTTTTTTTAAAGACAAGGTCCTGGGACTATGATGGCATTTAAAAAACGAAACCCTAGAGGAGCAGAGGCTGTTGAGGGGAAGGCAGATGCCTCCTGCTGTACTCAGCCCAGGGGGGGGGGTGGCGTTACCATTAGGACCACAGCCCTGCCTCTAAGGGTTCTGATGGACCTTAAAATATTTACACTTGGTTAGAACCCAGAAGGAAATGAGTCATCTCTCCCCCAAACTGGAAGGTAAAAAGCCCTCCACAGCTAGGGCCCGACAGAGGGTTCCTGAGACACGGGCCAAAATAACTGAAGGTAGATTTGGGGGCCTGGGTATGCTGTCCAGAGATTCCATTCATTCCTGCACATAGGGACCTTCATCCCAACCCCCTTCAAAATGGACCTGTCCTGGAACAAACATGACAATGTACCCACCGAAAGCCAGATGTACAAAGTGGTGCATGCATCTGGAATTGGTTTTCAGTGGCTGGAGACCCTGGTGCACCCATTCATGCTCTCTTTCTCTCTTGCAAATAAATAAAGAATTAAAAATATATTGATCCCATGTTATCAGCCAGAACGAATGAACATAGTCGAGTGAGAAAGATAAACAAAGAATTGAGGATATGTACAGACAGTGAGGAGGCAGGGGATGTGGTGGAGGCAGTAAGAATGTCTCGGTCAGTGGTTCCATCAGGGTAAGCAGTCGGAGGTGAGTAGAGACTCAGGACACTGTAAAAGCGGGCACTATTTATTATTTATTTTTGAAATTTTTATTTACTTAGTTTGCATGTGTGTGTATGTGTGTGTGTATGTGTACATGCGCCAGGGCCTCTTGCCACTGCAGATGAACACCAGATACTTGCACCACGGTTGCATCTGACTTACATGGTTGGCATAGGAATCGAACTCTGGGTCCGCAGGCTTTGCAAGCAAGCACCTTTAACAGCAGAGCCATCTCCCCGGCCCATTTATTTTTAAGGAATTCATTATTTTTCAGTGCTGGGCATCAATACTTTGCTAGGCTAGCGTTCCACCACTGAGTGACACAGCCAAGCCCGTCCCAGTGCGTTGAGTGTTGAGGGCTGTTCTTTTCCATCAAGAGTGAATTTGAATCCCCGCTGAGCCCTGACGTTAGGACAGCGCAGTTACAGTTACAGTTACAGCCTAGAAGGAGTAGGAAACCGATCCTTGGGGTTCCAAAAGGTGGCCTGTGACTTGGAGAAACGGGGTGCAGGGTGCTTGGTGTAGCTGTGAGGAGGTGCTGGGAAGCAGGGAAGACAGATCTAGACCACGCCAACAGTCGCCATGTGTCCCGTAAGCACAGAGTCAGCCAATGGCTCCATTTCCAAGTCGATGTGAAAAGGACATATTCAAGCCTGACTATTGTCAGAAGTGGTGGCTTCCTGGCCGATGGGTCTCGGGAAGGCAGGGGAGGGCACACCAGTACTGAAGGGTAGAAACATGAAGGCTGCCTTCACCTCATCAACAAAACATGACTTCTCTTCAATGTATTTTTGTGGTTCTTTTTCTAGTTTTTTGTTTTGTTTTTGTCTTTGGAGATAGGGTCTCCCTCTAACCCAAGCTGACCTGGAATTCACTGTGTAGTCTCAGGGTGGCCTTGAACTCACGGTGATCCTCCTACCTCTGCCTCTTCTGAGTGCTGGGATTAAAGGTGTGCGCCATCACGCTGGGCTTTCTTTCTTTTTTTTCTTTTTAAAAAATATTTATTTATTTGAACACAATGTTAGGTTTTTAAAATATCTTACAGGTTCTTTTCTATTTATAATTTCAAACTTTCATAAAGTATACCAATAATTTCATTAATTGTTTTCAGTGAATTGCTCTTTTTTGCTATGATAGGTCAGTAAATATAGCATTTACTCTTATAAATGGAAATTTCTGATCATTTAGAATATTGACAATATTTTAATTTGCAGTGTCTTCTTTTTTGTGACTGGACGTATTAATGTTCCTCTGAATGGTATTGATAAAGGGTTCAGAAGAAAAACCCAGGGCTGGAGAGATGGCTCAGTGATTAAGG
>PVHP010040018.1:0-16061 GCA_004024765.1 Zapus hudsonius | reverse complement strand
TGGCTTATGGTAATGAGAAGATGGGCATGGCTTTCTTACTTACACACCATAGCACACTCTCTCCTCTCCCTTCAGATGTAACATTTATGCAAGTCATGCTTATTATGTGTACAAGTTGGGGATAACTTGGGGATAAAATTAAGGGTGAGGATTTTCCTTTATAATTTGCACTTTGATACTATTTTTATTTTGAGATACTACATTCATTTTTTTTAAAGAGCCAAAGCTGGGCATGAAGGCTCATGCTCAAAATTCCAACATTTAGGAGGCTTATACAGAAGAATTGTCATGAGTTTGAGGTCAGCCTAGGATATATAGGATGTTCCAGGATCTTGGAATTCATAGCAAGACTGTCTCAAAGGAAAAAAAAATAGATAAAGAGAAGAGAGAGGGGGAGAGAGAGAAAGAAGAGAAGAAAGAAAAAGAAGGAAGGAAGGAAGGAAGGGAGGGAGGGATAGAGGGAGGGAAGGAAGAAGGGAAGGAAGGAAGGAAAGAAGGAAGGAAGGAAAGAAGAAAGGAAGGGGAAAGCAAACAAAGGGAAAAGCCATAGACTTGAAGTAGAATATCATGTCTGAAGGTCAGGAAAGTAGGAGGGTTGCCAATGAACTTTCACTATAATAGTTCTCTCAGTAAGCCAGCCTTACCAAGGGCATTGTAACCTGATGCTGTTCAAAGTCCAAATTACATAACAGCTCCTTTTTCAGAATCCACTTCTTTAGGCAGCCTTATGATTATCATTTGGATTTCCAAAATATTTGCCTAAAAATAGAATGTGCTAATCATGCTAACCAAACTATTTTACCTTTGTACAATTATATTTCTTGGTGTGAATTAGCAATTTGGTGTTGTGACTCTATCCATCATTTCTACATAATTTGATTAATATGATCCTCTCACTGCCAAGCAGATCTACTCCCAGAACCTCTGAAATGACATTTGATTCTCTTAAAGGCAAAATATCTCTTTCTGCATAGTAGAAAATTCATCATGACAATATACTTTGATGACTTGTCTAGAATGTCAATTGTGATGGTTAAGTTTTGTTATCAACTTGATCTGTTAGTATTTTCTGGTGGGTCTCAGGTTGTTTACAGGAAGGCAGCCCTCTCAGTAGGGGGCAGGATGTAAGGAAGCTCAGAAGAGCTAGAAACAAACACCCTTTCCCCCAGAGGGTAGTACAGGAAGGAAATTCCAAAGACCCGGGAGTCAACAAATCTGGAAAGGAGTTGCAAGACCCCACCCTAAAGTTATATAAAGGGGGAGAAAAATATCTCTCTCTCTCTCTCTCTCTCTCTCTCTCTCTCTCTCTCTCTCTCTCTCTCTCTCTTGGCCTGTTTTGTTGGTGTGTGTATGGTGTTGGTGATGGGTTTACCTCTGCTTGGACCTGAGAAAGGGGAGCCAGCCTCTTTCACCATTAAGGAATTTCACCTGGGTCTGTAGCTTCAATAAATCCTTTCTTCCCATAACTGCCTGGTTTGGAGCTTCATCCCAGTGGCATGTGCCTGACGACAGCACACCAATCTTCTTTCTTCCTTAGTGGCTTTTTTGCAGATGCTGTGCTTTGTGCTACCCAGAATGCCCTTTTACAGAAAGCTGTAAGACTTACCAGCGTGTTCAGAAAAAAAAGTAATATATTAACTGGACTATTTATATAAAGTTACTTCATATTTTTCTTTGTACACTAAAAAACAATTTTATATTAGATGAAATAAATACTTATTGAAGAATTTCTACCTCTACGGCTTCTGACAGACATTGGGGAACTTCATACTATAGTTGACATAGCTGTATTTCTAGCTTCTACAGGGTTATTGAGAAGACACATGCATGAAACTTTCAATTTCAGGGAAAAATATAAAGAGAAGTTAGACGGAATCCACTGTGAGTGTTCAGTACTAGTTCACTCATCACTTACCACGTGCAAGATAAACATGGCGTTGACAATACCATGAGGGTGCAGTTATACACAGTCTATTAAAAGTATATTTTTAACAGCGGAATTAGGGGCTGGACAGATGGCTTAGCGGTTAAGATGCTTACCTACAAAGCCTAACAACCTGAATTCCATTCCTGCATAATGCCAGATGCGCAGTGGCACATGCATCTAGAGTTCATTTGCAGGGGCTGGAGGTACTGGTGCACCATTTTCCCTTTCTCTCTCTCTCTCTGCTTGGAAGCCAACCTGAGACTACCTAGTGAATTCAAGGTCACCCTGGGCTATAGGGAGACCCTACATCAAAAACATTTTACATACATGTTATGTATGTTATATATATTATATATATTAAAGTGGTAATAGTTAACATGCCTTTTCTACAGATTGTGGCAAATCCATTATTGAAGATTTCACATTTGCTCCTCACAAATTATAAATTAAGCAGATGTAATTGACTAATAGCTTCCTAAAAATCTTTGAAGTGTGTGTGTGTGTGTGTGTGTGTGTGTGTGTGTGTGTGTGTGTAGGTGTAGGTTGGTAGGTAGACAGACAGATAATAAGGCTGGGGACTAGGGATTAGCCCAAAGCCTTGTACATGCCAGGCAGATACCCACCACTGAGCTACAGTGCCAGAAAACATGTGAATACATTAATTTCTCTCATGAAATTGGACTTTTCTGTTGTTAATGAATTAAGGATTGTAAAATGAGATTATGCTGGATTCCAAGGGGACCTAATATAATCACAAGAATTTTTTTCAGAGGCTAGTTGAGAAAATCAGCCTCTCAAGAGGTAGTTGTGAAAACCAAAGCAGAGGTTGGAGTTGTGTACTCCCTGGAAGATTCAGGGGGAATGTAGGCCTGCACACAGCTCTACTTGAGTCAAACCAGTGAAACTGATTTCAGTCTTCTGAAAATTTATGTTATTTTAAGCACTAAATTCCTGACAATTTGTTATAGCATTAGTAGGAAATTAATTCAGGAAGGCAGGATTGCCAGGAAGAGATGCAGTAAGGTTCTACCCTCAGTGACTGAGTCACAAAATCTGATGTGGGAACAGTTGTATCAGGTAATTCCCATATTCACTCACCCTTGAACATGAGTTTTGAGTAGGCAAATAAAAGGTGAGGACTGTTGGAATATGCTGCTAGAAGGAGAGCTTGTTGTGCCTGACGTGATGATGCACACCTGTAATTCCAGCCCTCTCGGGAGGCTAAGGCAGCAGGAAGAGTGTGAAGCCCTCCTGGGCTCAAATTACAAATGTGAAATTTCATACTCAAAAAATTATATACACAAGAGTATAATTTTATCACATAATTTGAAGAATATAATTTTGTGAGTAGGTTTTACCTAAGCATGTATATATATATATATATATATATATATATATATATATATATATATATATATATATATATATATATATATATATATATATATATATATATATATCACCATAGATTACAAATAGAGGAAATTTATCAAATTTTTAAGGCTTTCAGCATTATACTTTCTGTGCCTAAATGAAATTGTCATTTAATCATTTGTGTTCATTTTATTGAATAATGAAAAATAAGAACCCCATCTGTTTAGGTTCCTCTCTACTCAACTACATATGTTCTATTCATCATTTCCCTATTAGCTTCCTTGTTCCTTATCCTCACATGTCAAATATTACAGGTTCTTATGCATGTGCAAGACCCCCAATACACATGCCTTGTACTGTAGATTCTCCACCCTCATCACTCATGCTTGTACTCCTCACCTCAGCACACATGCTTGTACTGTGGACTCCTCACCTCAGCACACATGCCTTTTATTGTGGAGATGCACAAACAGGACATAGTGCTCACCAACAAGAAACTATAAAAAGTGTATCCTCTTAAGCTTTATGAGCAACTCGTACCTCTACAACTATTTCTTTTCCACCATCTTGTAATTTTGTATGTCTGAATGTCTCTTAAGAAGGCAAGCTCTTATGGACAGGGGCCAGACCATGGCCATGTTTGCTTCTGTGCAGTTCAATAAATGTCTGCTTATGCATTGCTTGATTAAACAACCTAGAAAGGGAATAAAGTAAACACATCAGAAAATCATTCTACAAATAAAAGTCTGAAAATGGTAGATCATATTATACTAGGAAGATGTTACAAGATATAGATGGCAGATGTGGTAGGATTCAGGCTGTATGCTCAGCAACTTTTTCTCTTTCCTCCTTAGCACAAAGACTACAATATTTCCATCCTCCTCACATGTAAATGGAGACAAGTAAGGCCATATGCAATCATATAACTAGTCATATAAATAATCATATAACTCACAGAAACATAGGTGAAAAGAACAGAGGCCCCTTCCAACCTGCCCAGTCACCTTCTTTTCCTCTGTCCTGACAACTCTTGTGGCTTCAAGCACAGATATTTGTGCCACAAAATGGACAATAGATGGGCACCTATATGCCTGCATGGTGACTACACATAGAAATGATTGAATTTAGACCCAGGATTAAAGCCTCAGTGGCCCAGAGAAAATCACTGCCCTCAGCAGACTTGGAGGCCTTGTGCAGAAAAGGGAATAAAGGAAATCCTGCTTTATTTGAGTGTTCATTAGGGTCAGTGAGGACAGAGTAAGATAAAGCAGAAGACAGACTAGTTACAGTCATACATCTGACTCTGAACAGAATCTAAAATTTTCAAATGTTATATTCTGAATTTTATCTTTGGTTTATACATTCAATTCTTTATTATACATATTACTTTTATTATGGAGGAATAATGTTGGAAAGGAGGTTTTTTAAGAAAAAAAATCATTACTATTTTTCTCTATTAGCAAAAAAATGGAATAGCTCCCAATAAATATCACAATTATTTTAAAGTGCTTAATGTTACAATGTCCATGGGATGTCCGTAAGAAAATATTAATTGTTGCCAGGCATCATAGCACATAATTCCAGCACTTGAGAAACTGAAACAAGCGGAATGCTACAAGCTCAAGGTTAGCCTTGGTTTTATAGTGAGTTCAAGACTGGCCTGGGCTTTAGTAAAATTCTGTCTCGAAAGAAAGAGAGAGAGAGAAAGAAAGAAAGAAAAAGGAAAGAAAGAGAGAGAAGGAGGGAGAGAGGGAGGGAAGGAGAGGGAGAAAGCAAAGGAAGAGAAGAGAAGGAAGGGGAGAGAAGGGAGAGGAAAGGAATGAAGGGCAGAAGAGAGAGGAAGGGAGGGAGGGGGAGGAAGGAAGGAAGAAGAAATATTAAATTCTAGGTTCATGTTGTTTATTTTGCAAGAATGATTCTTTTTAAATGAAAAGTGAGAATACTGATCCTATAACTAGGATATTGTGTTAACCAGAACATTCATAACCATCAATATATATCTGGGACCATCATTTTTAAAGCAGATAATCTTAATTAGGGGTAACTTTCTGCATTCCACTGTTGGGACTCTGAACTTTTTTTTTTTTTGTATCACAGTTTTGTTCTCAGCTCAGTGACAGCTTATTCTGTTCTGTTCTCACAACAGTAGAGTCAATTTGTTCCCAGTAATCCTACCATTATATGCCATTTAGAGAGAACAAGCTGTGTGCTAAGAAGCTGGGTTATGTTCTAGCTCCATCACGCAAGAGGAAACCACTGAACCTGTTTGGACTTTGAGTATTTCTACATCTTTCTGTAACTCAGGTATTAGCAAACTGAAGATGCCATGCTAAACAGCAGAATGAATACCAGCGACAGACTGTAACAAAATTAATGACTCGTTCAGGTTTTACTGGAATAATGTGTTATATGAGGTATAAATTAGCGAGGGATTGAGAGATGCAGCTCAGTAACTCAGTCGTAAAACATATGCTTAGTATATGCCAGGCCATGGGTTCAATCCCTAGCAATGAACACAAACAAAAAATAATTGTAAAACATACAAGATTAGCTTAAATGTCTCATAAATGTTTTGCTAACTCAATACCTCATTCACTCAGTGTCTATCCATTACATTTCTGACGTCAATGATAACCATAATAGAATCTAATCTCTTGACTCTTGCAATCAGTCAGCTTCAAATGAACTTGTAAGGAGAAACAGAAATGACACCTCAAGCTCTGATAGATAAAAGGACTGCTTTTATTCCAGGTTATCCCAGGCAGAAATGGAGGCTGTGTCCGGGGCAGAAGTATGGAGGGGAGATTTTTAGGATTCTTGATAGTGCTGGAAGGGGATAACAGCTGTTTAGCTCAATGGCCTTCACAGTATCATCCTCCAGAGGAGGATACTTATGAGAGACAAAGGGCCTTAGGAATATAAATCAAGAAGCCAGGTGTTAGAGCCCTTTCAAAGAGCTGGTCTGGGGCAGAAGCCTAAGTATACATTGAGGAATCAGTTGCTGACAGTTTCTCAAGGCTTTCCATGGGCTGGGAGCCATCTGACAAGTTATGAGAGTTCATTCCTTCAGAACTCCTATGCAAAAGTCAGTAGCGCACTCATTAACAGAATAAAGAGCTGGTTTTTATTCCTGCATGCATGATTTTGAACTTGAATACAACTACGTGCTTAATAAATGCCTGCTTAAGTCAAAAGGTTTGGGGACTTTCCTTCAAATCTGGGGAATGAGCAACCTCTACTCATCTCAACTTTCCCACAGTCAGTGCTCTCTGCCAAAGACAACCTCAAGAGGTGTGTGTGGTCAAATAGGTGAAGGGTCGGTCACAACATTGATCACAACCCTGATGCTTGCTAACTCAATTCCTCAGGACTGCTGTTTTTAGTGGAGTGAAAACTTCCTTGAAATAGGGTTGAAGCAAGTAATTTCTAGTTCTATAAATCCTAATAAGAGAAATCCACCTTAGTATTCACAACCATTAGTAATTTTGGATCGAGAACCAAAACTTGCTGTACCAAAGGTTTTACTGGTCAGCAATCAATATTCATAATCAAATTTTAGATCAGTGGATATAAATTATTTTTCAAGGGCTAAGTAAAAAATAAAGATGCCTGAATTCACTCCTTGATTGTATTATTATCTAAATTCCAGAATCTGGGATCATAGAATGAGGCATGAATTTAATGGAATAATAAATACTTGACCACTGTCTCCAAAGACCAGGAAATTTCCTCTTGTAGGAAGAAAGTTCAAAGGTATTTTAAAAAAGAAATATAAGCTTTTAATAGAAGCTTTTTTTCCTTGCTAAAATTCACTTACTAAACTCCAAGGATGACTTCAGTACATCTTCAATCATACAATTGTGTTCTCAAAGAAAGGTTTCTGAAACAAATTCATTGGTGCAGAACAAAATCTCTCTATCTGGGCTGGAGAGAAGGCTTAGTAGTTAAGGCATTTGCCTACAAAGCAGAGGGACCCAAGTTCCATTCCCCAGGACCTACTTAAAGCCAGATGCACCAGGTGGCACATGCATCTGGAGTTTGTTTGCAGTGGCTAGAGGCCCTGGTGCACCCATTCTCTCTCTCTCTCTCTCTCTCTCTCTCTCTCTCTCTCTCTCTCTCTTTCTCTTTCTCTCTCTCTTTCTTTCTTTCTCTCTCTCTCATATTTTCTCTCAAATAAATAAATAAATAAATAAATTTTTTAATCTCACTATCTGTGTATACATATTACTTCTTTTTTCATTGAAATACAAACTTCTCATTATTGTTTAATTATGGAAAACTTCAGATAGTTACCTTTAAATTCATGCTTAGCTTTATAGATCATGAAGATACGTTGTTAAATATCCTAGAAGAGAGGATATTTGGTAAAAATGGAGAAAAAGAGACATTGTTGGGGCTGGAGAGATGGCTCAGTGGTTAAAGAGCTTGCCTGTAAAACCTAATGATCTGAGTTTGATACCTCAGTACCCAAGTAAAGCCAGAGTCAAAAAAGGGGAGCATGCATCTGAAGTTCAGTTGCAGCAGCCAGAGGCCCTGGTGCACCCATTCTCTCTCTGTCTCTCCCCCCTCTCTGTTTTCAAATAAATAATAATATTTTTTAAAAGAGACATTGTTTATCAACTCTTTGACCTGCTATTGAGAAAAAAGATAACATTTTGCTAGAACTTCCTTCAACAGCAAACATGACACAATTATAGCTTAGTTGACCTATATTTGTTCTGGTGATTACAAAAAAAATACAATAGATTGAACAGCTATAATTCAAAAATTATAACAGAAAACTTTTTGAGTGCCAACATGATGACATCACTAGTGGAAAATTCCATATCTGATTTCTTGATATGTCACAGTCAAAAGGCATTAAGCATATTGCATAAAATTATCTTCAGCTATCAACAAGGTGTATATGAAACCGAAGTGAATATTGTGTTAGACTTGGATCTCATTTCCAACATATTTCTTAATGTATATTCGAATATTCCTCAATCTGAAACTATTTTGGCCCCTAACATTTTGTGTAAGGGGTATTCAACCTACATCTCTCAGCACTGGGTACTGGGATTTCTTGTTGCCATTTTCTGCCTCGCAGGTAGGCCTAGTGGATTGGGAAGATATTTATTCTCCTGTAGCCTGAAGCAAGGATTATAAACGGAGCTTGTATCTAGAAATCAGTCAAAGTAGCCAGAGCATGGCATGACCTTTCACAGTCAGCAAGGACAGAAGCCTGCCTCTTATGGATTCTGCAAGCACTGGCACTGTTCCTTCAAGAGCACAAGTAGAAAAGTTAGCCCCGGAAATCTAGCCTTAAGTACTTGTATCACAGTAGCAGCTCCCAGAAGACATTCTTTATGGCTTTCTTTATGCCAGTGATTAGCACCAAAGTCTTGTGTTTTCTTTCCTAACCTACATGTAAGAGCCTTAAAATCTCCAGGACCATGAAGGCTTAAGTATGGACATTCAGGAGGATTGGGTTGTTTTCTCCCCAATTTTTACCAAGAAATGAAGTCATCCCTACTCATTCAACCCTCTCAAGCCCCAGATCCAAATGTACACCATTTGTTCCAAAAGCACCATTTTGAAAAACAGGCAGTTAAGGGATATTCCTGGAATCTTTCCCCCAGATATCAGAAGGTTAAGAAAATGGTTTAGGGATGTTAGTGTTTACATTAGGGCAGGTGTTTTACAGTATTTTTTCATCACAACAATCCTTTGTGATATTTCCAATTTGCAGTTGAAAAATCTGACATCTAGTGTAAACAACTAGCCCATGTTTCTGTTGATATCATTAGCTAGAATTCATAGAGCCCGTTTGGGCTTGTTAAGTATCTCTGAATTTAACTTACTCTCATTCTTTTGTAACCCCATTCCCCTTCATTCCCTCCCTCCCTTTCTTCTATCACTTCGACTCCACTTTCCTTTCCAAAAAAGTACAAACAGTAAATAATTCACTTATGAACAAATGTCAGGTATGTCTCCATTTCATCATCCACATCTGCCCCCTACTTATTTTTCTTATCTGCCTCCACAGACAAGACCTACAGGGTTAAGAAACAAGTTTTGTTTCTCTATCAATAGGACATAGAAGGTTACCGGAATTAACCTCTGTGTACAGAGGCTCCCAATAAATATTTGTTGAATACATGAATGGATAAGCAAATGAATAAGACAGAAAATCTACAAAAAGACCTCAAAGCGTAAGAGAAAGCACATTAGAAAAATCATATTTTAAATGAGTATAAAAGATGGGTTAGTGCAATTGCATGAATGTTTATCTCACCTCAAATTCACATGTAATCAAATCTTAACCCACTTTGGGAAGTGATTAGAGGTGGGACAGGAGAGCCCCCATGAATGGAATTAGTGTCTTTTACTGAAGGCTCAGCAACATCCCTTATCCCTTCAGCCTTTGAGATTATAAATTCATTCCTCTTATTTTTTATAGTGAACTTTAATATATGAACATACTGAAAATTGGTTGTATTTCACTTGAGCTTTTCTCTTTTGTCTCCTTTTCCCTATCCTCTGTGAGGTTATCCATAATCACTGTGGGACCATGAGGACACCAGTCAGTCTCTGTTGGGGGTAGACAATGCCTCGGAGTACACCTTCCCACACTGTAGTTCTTATATTCTTTCCACCTCCTCTTCCCCAATGCTCAGTGAGCCTTGGGGTCTCCTTTAGTATTGAGCAATCAGCAGCCACTGATTTTTGGCTTAGATGAGTTTGAGTCACCTTAGTGTCTGTCAAAATCTCCCAGAGAAAGTTCTCAGGCTAGCAATGAGAGCAGCACTCATATTACATCTGTTCCCTGCCCCCTGTAAAACTGACTGGTGCTTTCATGACCCTGTGCAGAGATTATGCATGACCCCACTGAGGAGGGCCTTGAGTGGAAAGAAGACAGGGCAGAGGGGGCATAAGAGTATAATCCAATGGGACTATGACCAATGTGTAATATGTTCACATATTAAAGTTCTCAATTTTAAAAATTATGAAATACTTACTTCCTTGAGATGTGGATCTTCTGGTTGCCAGGGAACTTGACCTTTTCCCTGCACAGGGCCTCAACCACATATTCCTTACTATGCAGCTTAGTACAGTTGGCTCTGATGATCTGGCCAATGTGGACCTTGACTTCTGTGCCCTTGGGATTTCCCAAAGTTGCTCACATACCTGTCTGGAGTTAGGGTCAGGACAGCATGATATCAGAGTTATGAACATCCACCAGAAAGAACAAAGCCCCAAGGTCCTTGAGGACAACCTATCCAAGGATCACGCTGCTGTTTGCGTCCACTACACACAGGGTGCCCATGAGGAAAAGAACCTGCATGACACTGTCTTGTTCATTTTCACAGCTAAATGATTTTTAAAGATTCCATTTCCTCGTGGGCTAGAGTTTTACACTGTCCCTTAGAAATGAATGTCCTGATTCCCAAAGGATGAAAAAGGATAATGTATAATGTTGCCAGTTGCTTCAGATCAGGACATTAAGCTAGAACTGTTACTCGGCTTTAAAATCTAGACAAATGAAATTCTTTTGTACTTTGACCTATTTTATATTAGCTTTAAAATCCCTTGTGCTGCTAATGAACTCTGGGTCAAAGGACACTAAGGCTAGAATTTTATTAAATGTTATTAGTAAAGGGGGCTTTGACACTTTTCCCCTTGCTTTTCCTGTAATGGAAAGAATAACCTATTGAAAGAAATGAAAAGAATAGAGACTAAAGTTAAAGCTAGTATCCCAGTGGGACCTTGAAACAATACGAAAATTACAAAACTGCCCCAATCACTGAAAAACAGAAGTATTAGCTGCTGCCACAAACACTTTACAAATGAATGACAGAGAACTGAATCAGAGGAAAGAGTCTAGATCTTTGGTGTTTATCTGTTTCCCTGAACAACTTGAGCAGAGCACCCCTCCCCTTAGACTTCGGTAAGGACACACAGCCATGATGTGACTATGTACTAGGCTCCCATTGCTGCCAGGCTGGATGCTTTACATACTTTGTCTTGTTTTAGCCTCACAAGTAGGCTATGAGGGAGTTACTATTAATATCTCCATGTCACAAATAAGGAAGCAGAGACATGGAAAGCTTAAGGAACTCTAAGGGAGGATTTTCATCCTCAGTTTGTCTGCTGAGTGTTCTTTCCCATTTTTTCCACTGTGCCATAAAAAGAAAGTGGGGAAAAAAGAGCAAGTCAAGATGGCCACCGTGATGTCAGCTCCCTGCTCTGTATTCTAGCTTTTCTCCTCCATTGATCACACTGTCTTCTACTTTCATGTCAGTCTTATTATCATCACGCCATTCTTAGCTCTTTGAAAGCGAGAATTTTATCTAGTATAACATTAGGCCCTCAACATTAAGAGGAACTCAATTACTGTTTACTGAATAAGAGACTAAATTAATGAATTAATTTTCACTTCTCAGCTATGAGGACTCTTTATTTCCCACCACATCAAATCTAAATTCCTTTTTTGATGTTCAGTAATCATAAAAATACTGGCCAACAGTAATTCACTGCAAATAATTTAGGAGCACCTATATACTTAATCTCCACAGGGACAACAAGTGACTGCTGGTAAGGAGCCTCTTGAAGTCTGTATCCTTGTACCCTCTGCCAAGCTCCTGTCCAGGGAACATTCCCACTTCCAAATATACACCCTCCAGTTACACTGATTCTCTTACTTTTCTTCCTCCTACCATCCCTCCTTGATACACTTTCCTTGGTATACTCCCTTTTTTGTGTCCTGGTCTTTCCCTCTTGTTAACTGTTACAGGTTCAAGGTCAGGTATATCAACTGACTCTGGCTACTATTAACATCTCCGTTAATGAAAGTGTGTGCCTTTTGGCAGGTATGGGGAAAAATTCCTATAGTCCCAGCTACTTGGAATCTAAGGCAGGAGGATTTCTTGAGACTAGAAATTTGTGAGACCAATGTGAGCAATACAACAAAAACCTGCCCCAATCCCCAAAAGGCATACTTTATAGAACTCTCAAATGAAAAAGACGTGCGACATTCCCACAAGAGAAATAGAAGTATATAAGTGGCTCAGAGGGCTCATGACATCCTGGTTCTTTTGTTTGGCCTTTCATAGCATTTGAGCACAGCTGATTCTGTATTCAGGAGATAATTTGTCACATGTGGGCACTGAGTTTCATTCTTACCAACACACACACATACACACACCACTTGTGTTTGTTTTTATTTCATAGAAGACAACATTAACATTATGGTGTGCATGCCTGATGAATAAGATCTTAACCAAATGTGGTTCCAAATAATGTTGGCAAGAGCAAAGCAACATCAGGAACACCATGCAACCTATGTGCCAAGTCTGTGAGGAGGAAATCTAAAACCAAATTAAGTTACTTCTTCAAAATAAATGATACAGAAAAGCAAACTGAAAAATGAAACTAAAAGCAAAATCCACAAGGAAACAAAAAAGGCAAAGAAACTGCTCCAAATTGGAGGATAAAATGTCCTGGTGGAAGCCAGCACGGTGGCATACACCTTTAATCCCAGCACTAGGGAGGCAGAGGTAGAAGAGGTAGAAGGATCACTGTGAGTTCAAGGCCAACCTGAGAGACTACATAGTGAATTGCAGGTCAGTCTGCACTAGAGTGAGACTGATTCTCAATAGTTCAGAAAAGCCTTCATATATGTGCCAAATGGGGAAAATGTTAACATTTGATACCTGAGTAAAGGGAAATGTCAAGTGCTTTATCATATTTACAATTTTTTATATATTTGCAATTTTTGTTCCTGGATGAAGTTATTTCTAAATAAAAAGTTAAAATATTTAATTTGCAAAATATTGATGTGTGGTGGTGCACACCTTCAGCACTCAGCAGACAGAGATAGGAGGATCACAGTGAGTTTGAGGCCACCCTGAGAGTACATAGTGAATTCCAGGTCAGCCAGGGCTAGAGCGAGACCTTATCTGAAAGACAAAAACAAACATTCAAAAAAAATTGATGTTGAGCTCAAACATTTAATTTTGAAAAATGACAAGAACATATTTAAGAGATAAATCTACAAAATAACAAGGTTCTAGGCCAAAAGCAACACTGCAAGCTGATCCTTCAGACAATACCAGGCTTGTCTAGGGTGGTTTTGTGGTAAGCGGCAAGCTTATCATTCAAACCAATGTGAGGAGTACACAAACCAACCGTTTAGGGTTTCAGAATTGTAAAATAGTCTATATATCATTTAAATGAAATGTAAATTCAAAATCTTATTAGACACTTTATAATTGTCTTATGAATGGGCTTATGAAAATGCATATTATAATAAAATATATCTCTACACAAATCACTAATGGCTTCCTCTGAAATTAGAAGATCTTCCTAAAGACACAGAAGTAATTCTTAGTCTCAAGAAGCGTTGCCCATAGACTGAAAGATAACCATCAACATGACTTGCTTTAAAAGTATTATTAAAGCCTGATAGCTCAATGAGTCCTCCACAGTCCTGTCTCAGCACCACTTCTCAGGACACTATTGGAGTCTATTAACTGAAAGGGAGGGACAGAGTTTGTGTGCATTTGATTATAACAGATCATTGTTAACAGTGACCATCTCATGAAAAGGCAGAAGTTGGGGAGTGTGAACGTATTAAGAAAGTCAGCTAAAGGGCTAGGGAGCTAGCTCAGTTGGCAAAATGCCTGCCTCACAAGCACGAGGACCTGAGGTTGATGCCCAGTCCTCAGATAAAATGCCATGTCTGTTGGTGCGTGCATGCATGTGATCCTGGAGCAGGGGAGGCAAAGAAGGGCAGATCCCTAGAGCTCCCAGCTAGTCTAGCCTAGGTGGTGAGTTCCAGGTCAGTGTAATACTGGACTAGACAAAGTACCCTAAGAGCAACAGCTGAAGTTGCCCTCTGGCCTCTATATGCATCCATACATACACCCACTCACTACATGAGTGCCCATACATATGAAAATACACACATACATAACACATAAATAAAACAGCTAATATCCTGGGAGTCACGTGGGATGTCTCATTAGTCACTAGCAGCAACCTCGGGAGTGGTTAATACTTTTTTGAGTATAAGAATCATCTGTGAGATTTATAAACTACCCAGAATCCAGAAGCTCATCATCACATGGTCTGAGCAACAAACACTGTCACTGACAGTGACTCCCAGACTGCACTGAGGTTCACTGAAGTGGCTTGTGACAGCAGGATCAGGCAGCAGATGGTCTTATGCTATAATGTGAAATGCTTAGGTTTTGTACCTGGTTCTTGTCATATCATTTCTAAAATGCTTAGAATTTTCTGAGTGATGGAATACACAATTCAAGGTGGTCCTGCCATAATACCTTGCTGTATGCAGATGTGATAACAGAGTGGAGCCCTGCATAGCCCAGAGTGAGGCTGGTCACCAGAAAGTCCAAGTGATCACAAGATTAAACTGTTGGAACTTTCAGGCTGCCCACAACTGTCGAGGAAAGGAGAGCATGACTGATGATCACGCTCTGAAAAAACAATGTTTGGCCATAGGTGTGGGGCAGAGGGCATGGAAGCTATATCCTCCTCACTGTTCTGTAGTCTCCACTGTGCTCCACACCGTGTTCTATACATCTCTTCCATATGGCTGCTCTTTAGTGATACCTCAGTCCAGTCACTTTAAAAATAGACTTGTTTCTTTAGCCACAAAGCCTTGTAACCCTCTGAATCTTAACCATCAATGAATGACAATCTGCTCAGGTCCCCTCTCTGTTAACACTGGGAGCTTTGTTCTTCAATTTCTTTTTATTATTTATTCATTTATTTATTTGCAGGCAAAGAAATAGGAGAGAGGGGGGGGGAAGGAGAGAGAAAATGGGCACACCAGTGCCTCCAGCCACTGCAAATGGACTCCAGATGCATGCACCACTTTGTGCCTCTGACTTTATGGGGGCACTGGGGAATCGAACCCAGGTTGTTAGGCTTTGTTAGGCTTTCTCCAGCCCTTCCATTTCTTTTTCTTTGATAAAATTTTACTTACTTACCTTTCTTCTATTGTTCTCATGGGTCATTCTTCATTAATGTGAAACAACAAATCACCCAGAAAATTCTTAACAAATCCATCAAGATAGAGAGAGTGACTGAGTCAGGCCAGAATGCTAGCTGTGGTCATGGAAGCTCTGTGTTCTTCCTGTTCCCATTCTTAAATCTAGGGATTTCATGCCTCTATCATTCTATCATGGAACTACACAGTGAACTCATTCTGTCTTTCATTCAGTTAGTTGTTTTCTAACACAAAATGTCATTTATTTCCTCCATTTCCTGCTAATCTTAACTGTAGTCCCCCTGCTAGACTTCCCTCCTTAGAAGTTTTTTTTTCATTCTTTTTTTTTTCTTTATTGTCCATAATGAGTTACATTGTTTAGTGGGTCAGCCATGAGTTGTTATCCCCAATTCCTCATTGCCCCCCTTCCCCATCCCCAGTCAGCTGGATATCCTCCTCCATGGGCCATCTGGATCAGTCTTTGTGGTAGGGGACCATGGATAGCTCATTCTTCAGCCCCAAGTGTGTTGTTACTGAGGGTTGCCAAGTCTCTGCTATTCTCCTCCACCAGGGCTCTCACAATCTTTCCGCCCCCTCTTCCGCTCAGTTCCCTGAGTCCTGGTGGGCGAGTATTGAGGCTGCTATGGTGTTGTGAGCTTAGGGGTTTTTGTGTCGAGATTCGTTGGTTTCTGTCTCACTGGCTTATCCTTTGTTGATTGAATGGCTATGGCTGTGGGTCCCTTGTTCATCCAATCATTCTCTGTG
>PVHP010040017.1:0-16000 GCA_004024765.1 Zapus hudsonius | reverse complement strand
AGCATGTGCTCATAGTTCACACAATGCACAGACGTTAGCATGTGCTCATAGTTCACACAATGCACAGACGTAAGCATGGGCTCAGAGTTCACAAAATGCACAGTCGTTAGCATGTTCTCTTAGCCCACACAATGCAGTTCAGAACTTGTTTCTTATTAAAACTTCAGCAAACTATCCACTCAACTTGGAAAATGTACAAATATCCATACAGTTAACAACATCTCTAACAATGAAAGAATATTTTGCCCCTAAGATTGGAACCAAGAAAAATTACCTGTTCATCACTTGATTCAACAATGTACCAAAAGTTCTAACTAAGCAATACAACAGATAGACCTGCAGTCAGAACAGGAAGAATCAGCTGTGTCTGTATGAAGATAATAGGACTCTGCCCACATCTTTTGGGGTTTGTTTTTAAAAATCTTCCAGAATGAGAAAGTCAGTTTGTCATATTACCAATATGAAAAGTCAGAGAAAATCAAATTTATTTTCAATACATAGTAATTCACCAGTGAAAAATCAAACTAAGAAGAGGGGTACCATGTGTGGTTAAAAAAAAAAAGATTCTTAAGTATATATCTAACAAAATGTGAATTAGGTCTGTATTTGGAAAACTAAAAAGAATGAAAAACATTAGCAAGAGTAAATATTGGGTTTACCATAGGTAACTTTAAACATCCCTAAATTTTTAGTGTGTATGTTTCTGTTTAATATAAAATGTAAATGTAAACAACTTTATAACAGTGCTTAGTGATATATATATATATATATATATATATATATATATATATATATATATATATGTATGTAATTGTTCTTAATTCTCTTAATATTGAGGAAATAAAATTAAGTGATTTTTTTTCTTTAATGTCAGGGTAATCTTTTCAACTCTCATCACCACATCAGTTAAAATGGTTCTGGGGAGCCTCTGAACCTCCCATGCTGAGGACATGCATGGTGCATTTATTGGGAGCAATACCACTTTAACTATCAAAGTAACAAGTATAGAATAGAAATCAAAGGCTTTTGACTGTGATTAAATAAAAAATGGTTTAATCAGTGATTCTTGAATAACACTGATTGATTCTTGAATGAATTGATTATAATTTTTATGAGCATTGAAAACTGTGCCTCAAAATCAGAACATTGTGAATTTGGATGAATATTTTTTGATTGGCTTTTCAGGACTTTGACTCAGAGTCATTTGCAAAATGATACAAATATACAAATTGTCCCTTAATTAGAGCTTCATGGTGCATACATATTATCCAGTTAAGTAACTAAAAACCAATTACCTTTTTTGTCTTGACTTTCCAATAACCATGTAAGTTTTAATAACTATGAATTGAAGCACATTACCAGTTCAAGAAAACTGACAAGCCGTCTAATATCTCGAGAGTGAAAATTGGATATCCCATAACTTTTACTGCAACAGTCCTGAGATCCAGATTCACCCTCTATGGAATGAGTATTCCTGGCCAGTTTCCTCAACCTGTTTGTGCAAGATAAGGGTGGAAGGATGGCATTCTGCACTGTGAAAACTCATTAGGATGTTCCCTTGTGATGGCTGGCAAAACTTCCTCCTGATGACCATGTATCATTGATGAAGGGTCTTAAAATCCTCAAATATTTCTCTGCAGAAAGGTATCAGTATGGTGTAGGAGAGAGGGAGATAAGAAGAGAGGAACAGGAAAAGATAGAGAGGGAGAGAGGGAGGGAGAGAGCACAATTACAATATCCTTGAATGATTTTGACTTCCTATAGCCAATGCTTTAAAATAAAGAGCTGCCTATGGGCTTTGTATGCAGTTATACCAATATACCACATCCTTTTCTGGCTAGACATTTCAGCTTTTAAGACCTTGGCAGTTAAAGTAGTTGATTAAAAAAATAAAAGACATGAACACCTTTTGACACAAACACATCTTAATTCCATGCAGTTTATATTACAGTATTTTGCTAGTTTTGCATAAGAATACATTTTTGGTCTCATATGAACTAGAGATATCATATAACATTTAATTGAATGATACCCAATACATAAGTATGTAGCTCCAAGCTCCAAGGAGCAGAAGATTTGCAGCCCTTATATGATTCCACAAGAATTATAGTTTTAAGTGTTCCAGAATGATTTTTGCTATTCAATTCTGGCTTCATTTATTGCCAACATTACCCTAATTTCAAGTGCAGTTTTCTTTTCAGTGTATCTTACTGTCAAGGGGATTTGCATATTTATCATTGACAAGCTCATTATGAGAAACCAGATTGTACATGCTTTGGTAAATCATTTTTATAACCCATTGATTCAGTTTTATCACAAATAAAATGTAAATGATTTAGAGACAGGAGTGATCTTTTTTAAAGTTTGCTTAATTTCTTAGGCATTCATTCATTTGTCAAAGAATCACTTACATATTGGACACTTTTACTTTGCCAAGTTCTTCTAGGCACCGAGGGTTGGTTGAGAGGAGCAGTTCTGTAAAGATAAATAGTAATCAGTGTAATCATGGAGAGGGTGGCAGTCGACCCTCTTGTTGCTGCACAGAAAAGAACCCAATCAAAAGTAACTTGTGAATGGAATGGGTTTATTTTGGCTTACAGACTCAAGGGAAAGCTCCATGATGGCAGGAAATGATGGCATGAACAGAGGGTGGACATCACCTCTGGCTTAGCACTGCAAACAGTGGCAGGAAGGTGTGCCAAAACTGGCAAAGGGAAGCTGGCTATAACCCCCATAAAACAGCCCCCCAAAACACACCTCCAACAAGGTTCCAATTCCAAAACTGCCATCAGCTGGGGATAAAGCCTTCAGAATACATTCAGTTTACGGGGAACATCTGAATCAAACCACTACAGAGAGTTAGGGAGGAACTGCAATCAGTTCATAAGTGTGACCTGCATTTTATGCCAAGTGACAATATTTGCTATAGAGAAAAGGAAAACAACTTAAGTGAGAAGTGCAAGAGGTAAGGGTGTGATGGTGATGTCTGAAGTCGAATATTCAGCAAGCTGATACTGAATTGAATAGGAATAGAGCAGATAAGACATGTGCAGATTGGAAATGACTCTAAATGCAAAAGCCTGCAAGAGTATGCTGACTTCACCAGAAGATCATGGCAAGGATTTTTGTTTCTTTCACATAAGAGTTTTTTTTTGCAGAGGAAAGAACCCAGAGGAAGGTGAATCAGTAATTCAAGGACATGCATGGCTACATTACAGTAGCAGGGTGTTCCCGTGAGTGTAGAATATGCCTGCAATCTCAGCTGTTGGGAAGTGGAGGATGGAGGAAGGACGATCAACAGTTCAAGTCTCACTTGGTGCTACGTGAGAACCTGACTCAAATAAGCATGGAATTTTTTTTGAAAAGCCATTACTATAATCCAGCTTGAGATGGATTACATTTTTGCTAGATTTCTAGCCTGAAGTACAAGGAGGAGCTTGTAATTACCCAAGACATAACCGACAACTGGGGGAAGAGAAATTTGAATAGAGAATCATCTAAAGTTTAGATTTGTGCCTCTTTCTATTGAGGTGTTTGTAGTTCTCCAATTTAAAGGTGGAAATTTGCTGCCTAATGTCTAAGTCAGAGTCCTTCTTAGGTCTGGAATTGGGCTGCAGATGTAGCTCAGTGGTAAAGTATTGTAATAGAGAATAACGAAAAAGAACCAGAGGAGAACTACGTGGAAGGCCTTAGGCCTTCCCTCACCTTTTCTCCCAATTTTAAAATTCCATGGAAATTGTGCATATCAAGAAGGAGCGATCAGCTGTGCTCCAGATTCCTGAAATGTATGTTGAGGAAGCAAAGGAAAAGTATAGACAGCAAGCCTGATGGGTGCAGTGTTAGTGGCGGGGGAAGTTGGGGACCATTGACTACTCATCTGCTGTAGCACGGATGCTCATTATGATCCCTGAGAAGCTATGTCCAAAAGGCCACTTATCATGTGATGCTACTTACATGAAAAATACAGAGTAGATCAATCCACAGGGGCAGAAAATAGGCTAAGTGATTACCAGGGTCTGGAACAGAGGAGAGAATGAATGGAGCATGACCAGTAACAGGTATGGGAATTTATTGTATGGTGATGAAATGCTTTAGAAGCAAATAGTGGGTTTGATGATTCACCACGGTGAATATATGATGTACAAAGACCACCGAATGGCACATTTTCCAGTTGCGAATTTTATAAAATGGGAATTTTACCTGAATATAACAATGAAAACACATTGGGATAGGTTTCATTATGAGAAACCAGATTGTACATGCTTTGGTAAATCATTTTTATAACCCATTGATTCAGTTTTATCACAAATAAAATGTAAATGATTTAGAGACAGGAGTGATCTTTTTTAAAGTTAAAGTTAAAAGAGAGAGTGGGTGAGAATTGGAGTTGGGGGTCCATGACAGTTGGTAGCAATTTAAGAAGTAATTAATGGTTATTTGTTTAATAGAAGGTCTTAAGATCGATGAAATGTTGTGATTTGGACACTGAAGGGAATGATCTCATTAAGAAAGTGACCTTGTGGATACACACGCGATGGAGGGAGTTTTGCAAGAATGATTTCTAAAGTAGGCAAGAGGGTGTGCAATTAGTGCACACATGATCCATGTGTTTTGAGGAGAGTGTGAGCAGCTGGCACGTCCCATGAGAGGGAGGCAGTGTCAGGAGGGACGGGCTGTGGAGGTCGCTTCGGATTTCTCTCATTTTGCCTCAGAAGTAAGAAGCAAAATAATGAATGAGTGATGATGGGGTGGGAAAGAATTACACAGAAGAGTTGTTTTGGGGGCTTGACAAAGAGACATCATGACAGTCTGATTGCAAGACAGAAGCGTTGGCATGCTTGCTGTCTTCTCTCTCTGTGTTTGCATGTTTGTAACCGGCTACCTGAGGGCTAGAGAGTCTTTATACACTATGCTCACATAACTCTTTCCAGTGAAAATTTTACCTCACTCGTGGCCATTCCTTAAACTTCACAGATGGGATCTTACAATGTCAAGAAGTTCTGGATACCAAGCAGGACCTGTGTCATCCAGATATGGACCACTGTCCATTTGATTCTGCAGATGGGGGCTTGAGATGTAAGTGTGACATTGAGTTACCCACCTTCTCTCTGGTGCACAATTTAGAAAACTCAGGGATCAGTTACAGAAGAGTCCACAGGCAACTATTTTTGACATTAGCGCCTTAGCAGTAGCTGGGGTGTTACTGAAAGTCTGTGGGTTGGTGAGTGAAAAATAGTATATATATACATATATACATATATATATATGTATATGTATATATATATATATATATATATATATATATATATATATATATATATATATATATATATATATATATATATATATATATATATATATATATATATATATTAGATGATTTTTGTAAAATAATTTTAAAAACTGCTTTGGTATCATAAAAAATATTTTTCCTTAAAAATTCCACTATACCCAGGAGTGGTAAATAAATTAGTGTAATTCCATAAAGTAGCTAAGGTCAAATATTATAAAATTAAAAATAAGTAATAGCTAAAGCAATAGTGCAAGAAAACATAGAAATCTTTTTTTAATAAAATGTTTCAGTAGTCTTCATTTGAGAGGATTGATTTTTCTACCAACAACAAAAACATCTGCAAAATAAAGTTGCTGGTATGCACTGAGACTTAGTGAGCAAACATTTCAAGATAGTAACAAAAGTACATGTTCTGTAAAAACCTTCAGTTATTATTACCTGTTATTAAACCTGGTGATGCAGTTATAAACCCACCAAGGTCCTTTTCTTTCTGCTGTAGTGTGTCAGCCCTGTAGCTTCGACAAGGACATGTGTGACTGGGCATCAGAGACTTCTGCTGGGCAGATTTCCTGGATGCGCACAAAAGCAAGTGAGGTTCCTCCTCAGGTACCCAGACCCCAGCAGGATCCAAGAGGCGATGATGAAGGTAAGAAATAAAACAACATACTTTCTATGTATTAGAGTTCCCTATTATGACTAATATTGACTTTTAAGTCAGTAGTGTTGCTAAACACATATTGGATGACAATATATCATTCTAGGAATATAGAAAGTGAAGAATGTCATGTGTTTAATACTGAGTACATTAACTATTGTCATCTGCAAATTTTACTATTATCGTTAGTATGTATTGGATTTTGTATGAACACAAAGCAAAAATAGGAACAGGATTTCTCAAATCTACTAGCTTTGTTGACCACGACAGTACTATGAGTTATTCAGAGGTCACTTTTATTTTCTTGTGTACATTTATGAGGTCACTCATTCCCACTTTCTCCTGGTCTCCCCTTTCTTACTGACTCCTTCCCTCCCCCCTTCCCCAGAGTATTAATAGTCCTTTCTTATTTTTCCACTGATTTCAAAGTTTTCCTTGATGTAACACTTTATGAATACTCTTACTTTATTTTTTAGAGAAAACCTAAAGTTCTTTAGTATTTCTATCTTCTTAAATAAAGACCTTGAAAAATTTGACTAGCATCTTAAATTCTTTAATGGTCTTTATATGTAACCTTTCATTTTACAAAGATCTTGAGTCAACAACTTAAAGTTTAATATTCACAATTATTTTATAACAGTATGTTGCTTTATAATTTTATTTCTTCATCATTTGAAGATTGGTATTTCTGTTTATTTACTAGCTGTGGTTGGGGATGGATGCATGCTATACAGGTGCCCACCAATCTACAATCTTGGCCTCTCACCATTGTGAGAGGAAAATTTTGTTACAATGATATTTTAAAAAATTATTTACTTTTTAAATGTTATGCTATCCATCTGATGATGTTTTTCAAAAAAGTTGATATTTTAATTAATTATTGGTCTTTTTGCCTTAATATATCTGTAGTAACAAGTTTTCTATTATTTATATACCTAAAATGTTTTGTCATTTAACATTTGTTTAGGCAATTTTGGAGTGAATTTTGTTTACCTTATCATTTGAACATACACAGTGATTGACCCTTGTCTTCTGGCTGTAAATGTTGTCATTAAGAAATCTGATTCAGCTCATCAGTTTTCAACTTAATATAAATTTTTTCCTGATGTTTAAAAATTCCACTGTGATGAATGCAGGTGTGAACATATTTCTGCTTCATTTTTTTTGCAATGCTCAGAATGCATATATTCTATCACTTGTTGAAATTATTTGTTACTCTGTTCATATATTTCTCTATTACTCTTTTCTCTTGTGTTCCTATTGAACTTATCTGAGGGGGCATTTAAATCTACCTCCTTAAGTTGCAAAGAGAAAGAGAGAAAGAGAGAGGGGGAGGGGAGGGAAGGGGAGAGGAGAAGAAAATGAGAAATAGACAATGGGTGTGCTAGGGCCTCTAGCCACTGCAAATGAACTCCAGATGCATGTGCCACCTTATGCATCTGGCTTTACATGGGTACTGGGGAATTGAACCTGTGTAGTTAGCTTTGCAGGCAAGTGCCTTAGCTACTGAACCGTCTCTAAAGCCCCTTGACTGCTATTTTTAAATGTTACATATGATTTACCTGTTGAATCCATAGATCAGTGATGCTTTGATAGAACACAAATTCCCTTTTGACGATGTTCAGTCTAGATTATGTCTCATTTTGCATTTAACATCTGTACTTCTATATGGAAGTACAAATTCTTATAGCAACAAAATATTCCTAACCTCCTCACCTCCTCCCAAACCCACTTACATAAATCTAGATGGTTTTGTAGGATGAGAGAAAACACATGGGATTTGTCTTTCTGGGTCTTCACTGAGCATATTCAACTCCACCCACATTTCTACATGTCCTGATTTTGTTTTAATTTATAGCTAATTAAAGTCCCATTATATGATTATACTTTACTTTCTTCACTCATCTGTTGATGCTAGGCAGATTCCACTTCTAATCACAACAGTACAGGAAAAAAAGTATAGCTGTGCATGTACCTCTGTGATATGATGAGTAAGATTCTTTCACGTATATAATAAGAAGCCTTACAACTAGGTCCTATGGCGTTTCTATTATAAGTTACATGAGTAGCATCTAAACTGAATTCCAAAGTGGCTATAACAGGTTACATTCTCACAAGTATCCTCACCAGAAATTTGTCATTTGTGTTCATGATTGTTAACCATTCTGACTAGGATAAAATAAAGTCAAATCAGTTCTAGTCATGTCCCTTACCACAAGTAATGTTGGACACTTTTAAAATAATTTTATTTATGAATATAAATTTTTATTTACACAGGTTATAGTCTTGTCCCTGGTCTCCATGACCTGAGAGTCCTTCTCAATAGGGTCCTTGGTGGTCATTGTGGGGTGATCAGGGCCTCTGTTAGTTTGGGGGGGTGGGTGCCTCAGAGTATTTCTACTCTCCCTGTGGCTCTTACAAACTTTCCTCTCCCTGTTCTGCAACAAGCCCTGAGCCTTGCATGTGTTAGTAGACTGTTTTGAGTGTGAATTCACTGTGGCCTCTGTATTTCTGTTATGATGTATTTCAGTTCATCTCTGCGTTTGTTACTATTTCCCTGGGGATGGTTGTCAGGCTAGCATTGGGAGAAGTATTCACGTGGCTGCTTCCTCTGAGGTTTCCCCTGGGCCCAGGTAAAGGTGGTAGAGTAGGCACGTTTCCTGGTGAGCAGTCTGCTGTCTTTTCTCATTGAATTTGGTAGATATTTGGTTTTCCTAGTATTCTCTGCCATCTGCAAAATAAAACAAATTCTCCAACCAATGGCAAGAGCAGCTTTGATTAAGGGAGCATGTTTGTAATTTTGAGGGACAATTTGATGAGGATACTCACTCAACTTGTTCAGGGAACAATGGGGGTTGCTCTCTGAGGGTAGTGAGCTTCCCACTTATGGGGGACCAGCTGATATGAGCACTCACCCACTAGAGTGGGCTTTTATACAATCAGGGGCAGTTGGATACCCCTATGAGCTGTGCACCACTATTGCACAAGTGTGTGCTTCTTGTCTGACTGGGGGATGTGTAGTTTGCTTATTCATGCTGTTGGTGAGCCTGTCACTGGCTCTCATAGCACTTCCAGCCCCACAAGGGTTTATTAGAAGTCTGGCTTTCCACTCAGTTCCCTGGTGGGTGGTCTCTTGGTGTCTTACCAATAGTGTCTTCCCTTTTAGCTCTGCTGGATAGCCAATAGCTTGGCTAGGACTGCATTGCTTTGGTGACCTCAGGGGTCTCACTTGTCAACTGCTCCATGTGGGAGGTAACCCAGTTTTGGTCCTGGGATTCTCAAGGCAGAGCCTATGGCATTAGAATTAAGTTTTTGCTACCTTCTCCTGGGCACATGTCAGATCCATCGGCCTCCCTTGTTTGGGGTTATATCTTGCATACTGGTAACCCAGGGGGTGGTTTTTAATGTACTAGACATTTGAGATTTTAGTTTTGTGTAGCTCCCCTCACCTCCCTCTCATCCCCCAGTGTCCCCACCCTCTCAACCCCCCTCCCAATATTCTTTCCTTCCTCTCCCTCTCTGTTCTCCTTTCTTCCTGGACTCACTCCAGTTGCATGGTGGCTTTTGCCTCCTTCCTCAGCTGCCTCATTTCAGGAGCTGCATACAAGAGATAATGCCATTTGGCTTTCTTAGACTGCATAACCATTTTTTAAAAATGATATCTTCCAAGCCTATTCATTTTCCTAAAAATCATTATTTCATATTTTCCTTATTGTTGATGGGCTCTTTGTGAAAAGAGTAGCAATACACATGGTTCAACAAGTATTTCTGAAACAAAGAGTGACTTCTTTAGGGTCAGTGCCCAGAGTGAAATAGCTAGGTCAGTTGGCCGGTCTAGTTTCATCTTTTTTGGGGAGTCTCCATACTGTTTTCCATAGTGGTTGTATAAGTTGGCACTCCACCAGCAGTGGGTGAGGGCTCCTTTTTCCCCACATCCTCACCAACATTTGTTGTCATTAGATTTTTGATGCCTGCCATCCTGACTGAATTAAGATAGGCCATCAGAGTTGTTCTAATTTGCATTTCCCTGATGACTGAGGATGTTGAACATTTCTTAAGGGAACAGTGGCCATTTGTATTTCTTCCTGTGTGAATTCTCTGTTCAGTTCTCTGGCCCACTTTTTGAGTAGGTTGTTTGATTAATTTTATTACTCAATTTTTGAGTTCTTTGTTAGATTCCTTTGTCAGAGCCGGCAAAGATTTTCTCCCATTCTGTAGGTTGTCTATTAGTTCTGTTATGGTATGTCTGTACAAAAACTTTTTAGTTTCTTGAGATCTCACTGGTTGAGTGTTAGTTACATTTCCTGAGCTGCTGGGTTCTTGTTTAAGAAGTCTTTCCCGACTCATAAATCTTGGAGTGTACTCACTACTTTTTCTTCTAGTTTTAGAATTTCAGGTCTTACCGTAAGGTCTTTAATCCACTTGGAATCGATTTTTCTGCAGGACGAGAGATGTGGAATGAGATTCATCTTTCTATATATGGTTGTCTATTTTCTCCAGAACCATTTGATGAAAATGCTATCTTTTTTCCCCAGTGTGCATTGCTGGCTTCTTTTTCAAAGATCAGGTAGCCGTAGTTGCTTGGACTAAGGCTTGGATCTTGTAGTTGTTGGACATTTAAGAAAAATATTTATTGACCATTTGTATATCTTTATGGAGAACTGTTATTCCGTTCATTTGTCCATTTATTAATTGAATGATATATTTTAGAGTTTAATGTTATAATTCCTTATATATTCTAGATATTAGTCCTTGTTTGATGTAGAGGTAGGAAAGATCACTTCACATTTTGAGGGACATTTCTTTAGTCCGATGATTATGTCCTTTGCTGTACAGAAAACTTTATTTTGTGTGGTCGTTTGATTCATGTGTTCCCCCCCCCCCCCCATGCTAGGTCCCCAGCTATTGGCAATTTGGGAAACAGAGCCTCCTGTGGGAATTGTCTTGTTTGGTTTGAGCTTGTGTGGGTGTTGTAGCCGGATTCCTTTTGTGAGTGTTTGTTACATATTCCTGCTGCTGTCATTCACCTGATGTTAGGCAGGAGGTGATATCCAGCGTTTGTTCATGCCACGTTCTCTCCTGCCATAATGGAGCTTCCCATCAACTCTGTCAGGCAAAACAACCCTTTTCCTCCAACTAGTCACCTATGGTGGGGTGCTTTCTATCAGCAACAAGAATATAATGATATTATAGGGGTAACCCAGGTTTTTAACCTTTGAGGTTATTTCCTATATGCTTTGGAGTTCTATTCAGAAGTCTTTGCGTACACTTACTTTTGAAGTATTTTTTTTAACAGTTCAAATGTTTCAGGTTTTTTCTCTGATCCATATTGAATTAGTTTTTGTGTGTGGAGAGTAGGAGATAGGAATCTATTTTCATTATTCTCCATGTCAATGTCTAGTTTTCTAAGAATCATATTTGTTAAAAGGGCCCTTTTCCCAATGTATGATTTAATTCCCTTGTTAAAAATTAGGCAGCTGTGGCTATCATGATTTTTTTCTAGGTCCTCTTTTTATTCCTCTTATCTGATCTGTGTTTTCATGCCAGTTTTTGTTACTATGGCTGTGGAGCGTGATATGAGATCAGGTATTATGACAATTCCGGCATTTGTCTTTTCATTTTGGATTGATTTTTCAGTGTTCTTTTTTTTTTTTTTTGCTTTCAAATGAACTTTAAAATATTTTATTCTATATCTGTGAAGATGAATGAAACTGGAACTTTGGAGGAGATTGGATTAAGTCTGTATATTGCTTCTAGTACCATTGCCATTTTAGGAATATTATTTCTGCCAGTTCATGAGCATGGGGGGGGGGGATTCCATGCTTACCTCAGGGTTCTCTTTCTGGGTCTTTGTACTCCCTGAGTAGATTCATTTCTGGGCATTTTATTTATTTATTTTTTGAAGCAATGGTGAATGAGACTGTCATGCTTTGATCCAGGTGTCCCCCACAAATAAATGAATGTGTTTTGATAGATCGATCCTCAGCTGATGGCAGTTTGGGTTTTACAACCTCAATGAAGCTGTGTTGTCAGGGGCGGGCTTATGGGGTTCTAAGCCAGCTTCCCCTTGCCAGAGTTTGGCACACCTTCCTGCCGCTGTTTGCAGTGCTGTGGTGGAGGTGATGTCCACCCTCTGCTCATGCCATCGTTTTCCCTGCCAGGATGGAGTCTCCCCTCGAGTCCGTAAGCCAAATAAACCCATTCCTCCACAAGCCACTTTTGCTTGGGTTCTTCCTGCACAGCAACTAGAAAGCCGACCATAACAGTTTATTCTCTGTAATTTCTTTCTAGGCAGGTTTGTTATTGGTATAGAGAAAGGCTGCTGATTTGTATTGGGACACTATGCTGAATATGTTGACAGGTTTGTCCTTCAGTCTGTGAGTGACTTCACTAGTGAGGTGTGCATCTCAGAGACACCAGTTCATTGGATCTTCTGCATTCACGTGTGTGTGTGTGTGTGTGTGTGTGTGTGTGTGTGTGTGTGTGTGTGCGCATATGTGCTCATGCGTGCATGAGCATGCCTGTGGAAGTCAGATAGTAATGTCAGGTGTGGAAGTCAGATAGTAATGTCAGGTGTCTTCCTCCATTGCGTTCCTATTTATTTACCAGGTAAATGACTCTCACTTGAGCTCTTTCAGAAAGTCTAGCCAAGGGCTCCCCATCTCTGCCTCCAGGGTGCTTGGGGTTATAGGCAGACCACCTCACAGCCCTAGCATTTAAGCCGGTGCTGGAGATCAGAACACTGCACAGCAAATACATTATCAACTATTCCATTCCCACAGATCTTGTTATTAGTCCTATTATTATTAATAGCCAAAGAATTAGGTTTCATCATGATTTGTTTTCATATAAATTTTATTTTGGTTTTCCTGCCTCACTCTTCTTTCTATAGTCTCCCTCTTTCTTCTGTCTTACTCTTGTGTGCTTGTTTGCTTTTTCCCAAGGAAGAAAGCTTTTATTCTGGTTTATAGTGTGAGGGTATAGTCCCTCGTGGCAGGGGAGGCATGGCTTCAGAAACCTGAGGTGACACATTGAGAAAGCAGAAGGTGATGAACACTAGTGCTCAGCTAGCTTAATCTAGTCAACTAGCTTGTATCTTTATTCATTGGTTGATGCCATTAACGTTTAAGGAGAAATTACTAATACCTATAACTTTCCTGATTTGATATTGTTGTCTTGAAATGCCCTTATTTATCCATCAATTTTATTAGTTCATTTACTGAATTGCTGGATATAAGAATAGTAGTTGTAGTTTTTAAAGTTGTTATTGTTTTGTTATTTTTACTCTCAGAGCTTGAAATACATCGTTCCATCTTTTCCTGACAGAGTTCTAACAGAGATCTGATCTGATTCTGACATAGTGAGTTGGCATTCTTTCCTCTCAAGTTTAAATATTATTCTTTACTATTTCATTTTTGACATCTTGTCTTTATTATATTCTGGGTACACTTTCTCTGTTCATGTGTATTTGGGCTTCTAAATGCCTCCTATCTTTGGATGAACTTTTCTTTATATTTGGAAATTTTTCTGCTATAATTTTATTGGATGGGTTCTCTATTTCATTAGTATTTATCTCAGATCCTTCTGTTATTTCAAGTGTCTTTATGTTGCATCGCTTGAATGTATCCCAGAATTATTAGGTATTGTGTTCATACTCAATTATTATTGGTTTTTTTCTTCTTTAGTGAGGTGTGAATATAGCATTTTCTCGACTGTGTCCTTCATATGTGCCATTCTTTTTTATGCTTGGTTGAATCTTTTGGTAATCCTTTTGCGTTTTTATTTGATTGAATGAATTCTAAATTTTCATCATTTCTATATTTTAGGACTAAATTCTATTGCTGATTTTTTTCCATATCACTGCTTTCCTAATTCATTTTGCTGATTTCTTTTAGTAAGTTGCAATCTCTAGTACCATTCAGAAAGAAAAAAAAAACTGCTAAAGGAAACACAACATCAAACCATAAATCATGTAGAAATTCTCTTAAAATTGATAAATATCCATGAATATGCCACTAACTACCATAAAACAGAAAAATGCAAAACTAATGCATAATGTGTTATGGAATTAAAAATGCCTCTGCTGGCATAGCACCCATCAGTAACAACTGACTTGGGCCAGGAAGACCGGGATGAGTACTAAGATATACAGGATCCCTTGCCACAAGGACTAATCCAGACAGCCCACGAAGGAGGATATACAACTGATCAGGGATGGGGAGAGGAGGAATTGGGGAAGTCGGGATAACAACGCATGGTTTGCCCACTAAATAATGTAACTCATTATGGACAATAAATATTAAATTAAAAGTCAAAAAAAAGTAACCTGAATGTACAATGGTGATTGTGGTAGGGTACAGGGATTAGCTTTTAAGGAAGATGCATAACAGGTACAAATACAGTCACATAAAGAATAAATTGTGTTGTCGTACAGTAAAAAAAAAATGCCTCTGCTGACATCACTTGGCTTTGCAGGTTCTCCTACCTCAGAACACCCCTCAGTCTATCTCTGGGTTGGTACTTCTCTGTGTAGCAGGTTCTCCAAAGTGTACTGGGAGTAGACAAAACAGGCACCGTACAGACCTCTGTAGAGAACAATGATTTTCAAGATCTCCCAAGTGTAAATATCCTCCTGGGAGACACTGCAGAGCAGTGAGGGGCAAGCAGTGGCTCTAGAGGGCGACCCTCCTGCTCAGACTTCATGTTTGGAGGGCTCAGATTCCAATCACTCTCAGTTGATGAGATCTGCTCCCGGATCTTCACTCCTAAGAAGAACCTCCTTGAACTTTTCACTTTGTCCACATACATCCAACCTTTCTGATCTTGGGACTGTAGCAGGCTAAAATCAAGTTGCCTGACCCATGATTTTCCCCTGTTCTCGGCCCTTCAGATAGCTCTGCTTTGTTACAGGTTCTCTGTCAAGATGGTAACTGACCTCTGTTCTCTCAGAATAAAGTATGTAGGGCTCTTTTCTACTTCTCACCTGAAAGAATCCCTACCTCAGTCACACTTACAACTGGGGCTGAACCTTGTGAGAATTCAGCTTGTCCTGAGTGGGGAAAAGTCAGCCTCTTCACCAGGGCAACTTGGCTTACCTTTTAGCTTTTAGATGAGGTCTCTGCTTCCCCTCACTCAGGACTCCCAGGGGAAGCCAAAGGGCTGGATCATGTTGGCTTGGATTCTTTTGTGTAGATTACCCATCTGTTTCTTTGTACACTTGAGGAAACTTATCATTACCATTTTATATTTTTGAACTTTCTCTTTGCAATAGTCTATTGTTTTTATAAAGACCCTTTTTCTTCAACTGCACAGAAAACTTTTTAAAAAATACATTCTCAACTCTCAACATTGCACTTCATTCTGTCCTCAGTTTCATGTTTTTTGAGAAGATATAAATTTCCCTTTTTACTTTTACAAGTAAGGTATATTTTACCTTCTGGCTTCTATCAATACTTTTTGATTTTCAGCAGTTGGGATATGTGTCTGTGTAGATTTTTCTTTTTCTTTTCAGTTCTTATTCTAGTTGGTACTTTCTGAGGTTTCTGGATCCGTGTTTTGTAGTCTTACATTCTTTTAAGGAAAATTCTCAGTTATTTTCATTTCAAATGTTGCTTCTTTTCTTTTCTCCATTTTCCCCCAACTGATTTTCCTTTTGTGTCTCAGTTTTGGAAGTTCTATTAGCATGCTCAATCAAGCTCAAATACTTTCCTCAACTGAGTTGGGTCAACTAATATGCCCTTAAAGACATTCTTGATTTCTGCAGTGTATTGAGTTGTAGCATTCTTTTTTGAGTCTTCAAATTCCCCCCTCTCTGCCTATATGGTTTGTCTCTATTTCTGTTAGTTACTACATTAACTCTCCATCTCTCATTCCAACACTCGCATTGATGCTTGCTCTTTCTGAACCAACTGTTCTTTTCATCAGGATGCCTGATAATTTGTTCAAAGGTTACCAAAAACCCATTGATTTTCTATATAAGTGGAGTTAACATAGTAAGCATGAGTCGCAGTGCTTATCCACCTAGTGTCAGACAGGAATGTCTGTAGATGCAA
>PVHP010040016.1:0-16060 GCA_004024765.1 Zapus hudsonius | reverse complement strand
CGTTCCTTTCTTAGAAAAGTGTAAATAGTGACAGAATTGGACCCTTCTTGGTGTCTCTGCTGAAAGCCAATTTAAAAGGACACAGCGAATATTTCCCCGGCAGGGGAGATATCATAACCCCAAAATGGACACAACTCTTAGCCCTGAGGTTGTGTGACCGTTTGTTAAGGCTTGGTCTTCCTATCATTTTTCTCCATAAGTAACTCTTTATTTTTTTATTTATTTACAAGCAGAGAGAGAGAGAGAGAGAGAGAGAGAGAGAGAGAGGCACACACCAGGGCCTCTAGCCACTGCACGCGAACTCCAAATGCCCACACCAGTTTGTGCATCTGGCTTTATGTGAGTACTAGGGAATTGAACCTGGGTCCTTAGGCTTTGCAGGCAAGCACCTTAACTGCTAAACCCATAAGTAACTCTTGTTTGGACCATCAAATGTTTCATTTATTTTTGTCTTATTGTAGAAGTTACCTTCTTGATGCTCAGGGAAAACAACCAACCAGAAGCAAATCATGGGGGTAAGGATTTCTTTCAGCTTACAGTCTCAAGGGAGAGTTTCGTCATGGCAGGAAAAGTATGGCCAGACAGAGGCTGGCTCATCTTCATTCATCATCAGCAGGATGGGAACAGGAAGTGTGAGCTCACTAATAAACACCCAATAGGGTGGATTAAGAAACCTCAAGGTCTGTTCCAGTAACACACCTCCTCCAGCAAGACTCCGCCTCCCAATGGCTCCACTAGCTGGGGATTGTGAGGCTCAAACACATAAAGCTACTGGAGGCACATGCAGACCACCTCAGTTAACATTCCAGCTTGCCCCCTGTATGTAACATGACACATGAATCCTGCTTTATGTGTCCCATAAAATTCTCCCTGGCTCATAGATTTTTATTAATACAGCCTGTATGGCCTGCACTTCACAAGCTATTAGCTTACTTACCATCTATGTGTGTTTAGGGCATCCATCCCATTTGCATTCTCTTCTTCCTTAGAAAATTTGAATAAAAATGCAACTAATATAGCAAACCCACAAAAGACCTAAACTGTTGTGATGAGGATGGAAGAAAGAGAAAAAAAATGACTACTTGATGACTTACTAGACATATTAATCAGATGCAATTTTCTAAAAATCCATATGTGAGACAATTGAAGAAATTGAACACTAACTAGGTATCTGATGATATCAAGAAATTATATATTTTAGGTGTAATAGCTGTGTTTCATAAGTATAAAAAATTATGTTTTTAGAAATACATACTGGGGTATTTATGGATAAAGTTATATAGTGTCTAAGATTTACTTCAAAATAGGCCATGTTTTAAAATTCAGATCAACAAATGTTTCTTTAGCTTCTGCTAAATAGAATTTTATAAACTAAGAATCATGACTCATTTGCAGGTAAACTGACTTGATGGACTTGGACCTGGATATTTCTAATGGTGAACAGAATAGAAATTAGCAGGGTAATAATATCCTGCCATGGTAAGTTTCCTTGTGGTAACTGTGTATGCAGGCATTTGATCTGATCTCTCTCTCTCCCTCCTTCTCTCTCTCCCTCCTTCTCTCTCTCCCTCCCTCCCCCTCCCCGTGTGTGTGTGTGTGTGTGTGTATGTTATGGACTCAGATGGTAGATATGGAATGCATCTCCTACCATAAACTGCAGTTAAGCAAGGCTAAAGACCGTGATTGAAAGCAGAGTCCTCACTGATTGGCACCACAGATACAGTAAGAGGGAGACATGGGACCCCTTTCCAGATGGGTAAGCATGAACAGAACCATGATGTGAAATGCTCATAGCTCTGACACCAGTGAGACCCAGGGTTCTGTGGGAAGACAAAGGAGATGTTGACTGACTTTGGCATGGACTTCTAAGAAGGGGTGATGCACACAATTAAGTGTTGACGGATGAAAAGGGTGTGAAGCCATCTCTCTGGGAAGGAACACAGCGACACGAAGCTGTAAACACATGTGGTCTGTTAGGACAAAAGAAAGCAGTTTGGAGAGACTTGGGGCCCAGCAGAGGGTAGACATCAACTGGAAACCCATTCACTGAGCAAGTCAGCCAAGGTCATGAGGAGGCTGATGGTCCCAAGGAGAATGTACTTGACTTGAAAGGTTACAAACATGTCCTTTCTGCCTTGATAGCCTCCACTGTTGATAACCTCTTCATCATCAGACTCATCTAACTTTAAATTGTGGGTTGAGAATTTGCACTGTGGGAGACACTACCTCCTGCAAGTTAGGCAGGGTGTTCCAGGGACCCAGTTTCTAGAGCCATCACCCACACCAGATGGGCTTGTTGAATCGTCTGTGCTAATGTAAGTAACCCCAATAAACTCATTGGCTCACCAAGTTGGACTTGAGCATTAAAAAAAATTCTACTCTGGAGGCTGAAGAGATGGTGGAGTGTGTAAAATGCTTGCTGCACTAGGTTGAGGAACCGAATTTGGATCCCCTGCACCCATGTAAAAAGCCAGGCATGGGGATTTGTACCTGTAATTCCAGCGCTAGCTAGGAAGGGGGGACAGTAGAACCCCTGGGTCCCTCTGACTAGCTTGTCTGGCAGAACCAGTGAGCTGTGGGGTGTAGACAGGGAAACAGTGTGGATGGGTCAGTCACTTACAGCCTTTCACAAAAAGGAAGAATACTGGGCTGGAGAGATGGCTCAGCGGTTAAGGCACTTGCCTCCAGTGCCTAAGGGCCTGGGTTCAATTCCCCAGTACCCACATATGACAGACCCACAAGGTGGTGGCCCTGGTGCGCTCTCTCTCTCTCTCTCTCTCTCTCTCTCTCTCTCTGCTTGAAAATAAATAAATAAAATATTTTATAAATAGGAAGAATACCCAGGTTCGATTCCCCAATACTCACATAAAGCCAGATGCACAAAGTGGCACATGCATCTGGAGTTTCTTTGCAGTGGCTGGAGGCCCTGGCGTGCTCTGTCTCTCTTCTCTCTGTCTCCTTTTGCTTGCAAATTAATTAATTAAGAGGCTAGAAGTTGTGAAAATAAAATTATGGCCCACATACAGTATACCTTCAGTTTTAAAATTCTGTAGAAAAGAATACTTTAACCTGTAACATGTTCGCATGTTAATGACATGTCACTTTGGCTCTATGTTTGAGTGGCACCCACTGTGCGTTCTCCTTGGTTCTTTTTTCTTTTGTAATATTTTCATTTAATTATTTTCAAGGAGAGAGAGAGAATGAGTGTGCTAAGGCTCTAGCAGCTGTATACAAACTCCAAATGCATGTGCCACTTTGTGTATCTGGCATTACGAGGATACTGAGGAGTGGACCCCAAGTCATTAGGCTCTGCAAGCAAATGCCTTAACTCTTGAGCCATTTCTCCAGCCCTCTCCTTGGTTCTTTCTCGTCATTTTTGTTCTCCTGTGGCTGCATATATATATGTATATATATACATACATACATACATACATATATGTGTGTGTGTTTATTTGCACGTGTGTGTATGTATAAATGTGTGTGCCAGGGTCTCTTGCTACTACAAATGAATGCCTTAGAGCTTTATGTAGGTGCCTGGAGACTGAACCCAAAATAGTAGGCTTTTCAAGCACGTATCATCAAGGGCTGAGCCATCTCTCCAGTACAAATTTATATATTTTTTTTTCCTGGCCACTTACTTTGTGATGACAGCCAGCCTCACCTGCTGCTCTCCCTGGAAGACTCTCTGACTATGACATGCTGGATACGTCATCCTAAATTGGCCATCCTTGACCCATGGCTGGGCCTGGAGTAGGAAAAGCCATGAACTCAGGCTGGTCGCATCTCTGCCTGAGATCCTTGGGGATCATGGCTGCACTATTCCCTAAGACTTACTGGGAACCTCACCTTTGCTTGGTCCTGTCCCCTCCATCAGCTTCCTTCTTACCTGCCTGGTCTCCTGGGAACCCAGTCCTAATAACCCAGTCAGGAACCCTTGTCTCCAAGCTCTGCTTTGCCCAGTCTGGGACCAGTGCATGTCCTAAATGTAGAGCCACAGAGCTCTTTGAACTCTGTTTTTAAATCCCAGTACCCTGCCCTAGACATGCCTTTAAATATTAATATATATTCATAAATATGTATGTTAACTTCCTAACTTACAACAATAGCATTTCTAACTTGGTTTAATTTTAATTAATTCATTTATTCAGCAATTAGTATTATGTACCTTCCAAAAACCTGAAGAGATTTTCCCTTAGGCTAAAGTGGGTTTCCCTGCAAGGTCTGTGTGTGTGTGTGTGTGTATGTGTGTGTGTGTGTGTGTGTGTGTGTGTGTGTGTGTGTGCATGTGTGAGTGTGTGTGTGTGTAATCTCATGGATCCACAATGTACATTTATAAATTCATTATAACTTAATTTCAATATGTATAAACATAAAACTAGTTATAGACTCCTGCTGACAGATTTGATATAACTATAAATCCAGGAGAAGTTTTCAAATTACACTCAAACATAACTACAAAACCAATAAAATTTAAATTTCTAACGTTAATTTAAAGTGACGGATGATGTTATTTTTCTGGAGCCAAATTGCTGATATTTGGGTTAATAAGAGAAGGGTGTAGTCTCAGGTTTCTTTGTAGATTTAATCTCTTTCTGCATTTCAGCTCCAATAATACTAATGCAGAGAATAACCATTCTCACCAGCTGGCTGTAAAAATCATATTAATCACTGCAGTCTTTGATTTTCTAGTTCAGGATAAACAGAAGCAAAAGTCTGCCTACGAATGATCCCAGGCACTAGTTGTACTGAGAACTCCACAGCCAGCCCTGCACAATGGCTTTCTGCATTTAAATATGGGGTGATGGGCTGGGGAGATGGCTCAGTGGAATAAGGACTTGCTGTGAAAGCTTGAGGACCTGAGTTCAGATCCCCAGCACCCACATAAAAGCCAGGGGTGGTGGTGTGTGTTTATAATCCCAGCCATAGGAGGAAGACAATCCCTGAGGCTCACTGGCCAGCTAGTCTAGCTGAATCAGGGAACCTAGATTCAGTGAGAGACCCTGTCTCAAAGATTAAGGTGGAGAGTTGAGGAAAGCACCCAACACTGATCTCTGCCTCCACACATGCACCCACACACGTATGAGCACATTGGCACACATGCTCGTCCATCACACACAGTATGCGTGCAAAAATAAAGAGACAAGGTGTGCATCTCCATCAAATGGATTTGGAACTCGGAAGTATTTTGGGCTCAGTTTCCTCTAGAAGAGGCTAGAGGAGAGAGCAAGGCCCATGAGGCATGAGCATTCAGGTCCCACATACAACAGGGACTGGCATCTCTAAGGCTTCAGGGAGACAGTGTGAGCATGCCTTAGGACGAATCCTCCTCTCCACTCCCTCCAGAGGTGAGGAAGTTGGAACATTCATCCTCTGACTCCCATTTGACTTAAGAAGAAGGATGTCCTCAGCTTTACAACATCTTGCTTGCCTTGCCTGTACAACCCATGCCAACCAAGAGGAAACTTCCAGAGAGTCAGGGAAGCCACAGCTGGGTGTGTGGGTCCATACTAGGCGTGTCTAGGGCACCAGCAGCATCTGATGCCTCACCGGACATCTACAACTTCACTCTAACATTGCAGAGTTCGCAGTCACTCAACTTTGCAGAGCAGGCCTGGTCCTGGTCTAGCCACCCTGCTCAGCACGGCTGGAAGACCCCACCACCTCCACCAACAACTGTGAGGCCATTAACAAGCATTTAGACTCCAGTGGTGAGGCCATCACTGGATAGTGTCCTTATCATGCTTGCTTGCCACGATATTTGGCAGTGTTCTGATAATTTTTTCTTCAATTAAGTAGATTCTCATTGAGATTTTCACAAACCCTGATGGGAGGCTGGGACCTCCAAGGTTTCAGGATGGCCATCAGAAAAAAAAAAAAAAAAAAACAGGTTCCAAATATCAATGAGAAATTACATGTCCTCTGAAGTCTTTCTTCCTAAATTGTTTAAAGCCACACTGATCTACGACAAGGCAGTGATCACCTCTGCTTGCACCCCCCCCATAGCCCTGTGATCCCCACCTTTATGACTACTCGTGCTGGGGATTTTGCAATTCACATTTGATCCCACAGAAAAGCCAAGCTTCCAGTGAGTCTAGTCAACCCCAACCTCCCCATCCTAACACTTGCTTACTCATTCATCCTGTGCAGTACAGCTCACATAGCCTTGGACTTGAACTTCTATGTTCATATGCTCACAGGTTCATACGCATATCCCCACCAAGGCTGCGATGCTTCCATGACATTAACGGATGTGGCTGTGCAATCATACCAACCTGGTTGTGGGCATGAGTGTGGTCATGTCCAGTTGTGACCTTGGGCTCCTAAGTCACTACTAGTCCCTTTCCGAGGCGGTGTTGTGCACAGAAAGATCTAAACACGCTGCTGAGTGTCTACAGCAGAGCAGGTGCTGGCTCGTGGGAGTTTCTCCTTTTCATGTTGCAGAACTTGGTTTCCATTGCATGGCTTTCTTTCCCAGCATCCTTGAGACATTTCCCGTAGCACCCTGAAAGGCTAGCTGTGTGATGAGGGGAAAGAGCTGGGGTTTTGCTGTGACAAGCTAATAATCTAAACATCCTGGAAACACATTTTTATAAGACACCGTTCTGGGGGAGGGAACAGCTGGCTGCCTCTTTAAAATGATCCTGTCTGTGCCCATGGAAAGGCAAAATTGATAAGGCTTTCATGACCATGGTTACATTTTGTTTACAAGAAAAACTTCTCTTTTTGGATGAAACAGATGTTCATCCAAAAAAAAGAAAACCTTTGCCAGTGAACATTCTATCCCAGATGTGTGGTATTAATTCAAGGTGACAGAATAGCCAAGTAGCCAGGAACAGTGCAAACTGTTAGTCCTGCCCCTTGGGGCAGGGGGAAAGTACGGTTAAGAAGTATGACTCATAAGGCTGAAGGGATCACTCAATGGGTAAGAGAGCTTGCTGTACACGCACGAGGACCCGAGTCCCATCCTCAGCACCTATGTAAAAAGCTAAGGATGGCCACACACATCTATAACCCACTGCTAAGGGAAACAGACCAGGAGGGTCACTGGGGTTCACTGGTCAATTGGTCTGATCAAAAAATAGTGCAAGCTCCAGGTTCAGTGAGAGACCCTGTCTCAAGGAAAGAAGGTGGAAGAGGGACAGAGGAGGACATCCGACATCTTCCTCTGACCTCTACACATGTACTCACTGGGCACATGCGTCTACACACACACACACACACACACACACACACACACACACGTGCTCGGGGGCACACAGAGGCATGGCTCTCTGGCCCAAATGACCAAAAACAACTGTGTAGACTCCTAGGAAGCTTACATTGTAATCATCCATAATTGCTTCTGTTTCATTTGGGGTTTTTTTTGTCATCTAGAGACTGGTGAAATTTTTTGCATGTGTATGTATGTGTGGTATGCATGCTTGTATATGTGTGGGTGTACATGTGTGTGTGTGTGTGCATGTGGACATCAGAGGTTAACATCAGGGGTCTTCCACAATCAAGACAGGGTCTCTCAGGGATTCAACAACTCTAGCTAGCCAGCTCGCCCTGTGGGTCTGCCCCACCCAGTACTAGACTGGCAGACACTGTGTCATGTGCCAAATGTAGGTGGGTTCTGGGAATCCAATCTCTCCAGCCCTGTTCTACCCACAGAGCAATCTAGCTCCTCAGTTTGAGATTATTGAATTTTGCCACAAACAGATGATTTTGACCTTGGCCTGATTTCTTAAAAAAAAAAAAAAAAAAAAAAAAAAAAAAACAGAACCTTAGGTTCGGTCTGCCACATCCCAGGCAACAGACTCTTCTGCCCACGGAGTTTCACTGATAGAGATTGTACTAAAAGTCATCTGCGTTCCTTAAAGGACCGATGACAATGGCATAATTAATAACAGTTGGCTTTTAAAAGGACGATTCTCCTTTCACAAATGAATTTTTAAATCCACAGTGCGTGATTCGGTCTCCTGGTTTTGGAAGATGAAAGAGAGAAGCAGCAGGAAGTGACTGGGGTTTGCTGAGTATTTACATCCTTTGAATTTAGAGGAAGGGAATGCCAGTGCAATGGGCTGAGCCTTCGAAGGGGTGACAGGAGTCACAGGTGAGCTGCTCCGGGGAGTGGCCATGGAAGCCTGGGCAGTGCCACCTTGCCTCGGCTCCGAAGAGTTGATGTTTTCAAATAAGGGCAGAGGTCCGCTGGATCCCTTGAGTCTGGAACTCCAATGTTCTCTCCAACCCTTACAAAGGATTTTTAGGTATGCACAAGGAAAACATGTACTCATAACCATCCGTGTTTTTCCTAAGTTTGTCCTGCTGAAGTTATTCTACCCCACGTGTAATGGTCTGTATTGATTGTTAACTTGACTGGACTTGGAATCCCCTGTGAGGCATTATTTAAGTGATTAAGTTAGCCTCTGGGGTAATTAAGGAGGGATGACCCACCTTAACTGTGGGCGGCATCATTCCTTGGGCTGTGGTCCTGGACCATATTAAAAAAGAAGACAAAGGAGAAAAATGTGCTCACCATGCAACATGTATGTATATCAAAACTTTAAAAATCCTCTTCAGTTCAGAACAAGCCATATGGAAACCTACTTGTTTGGATAATGGCACACCCAGTAGCCATAGATTGTTACTAGAACATTTTCAGCATCAAAGATGGGATACCTCAGTGAGTTGTTATCCAGAGAGGTTCCTGAGGCCCCCAAATCATTACAGGCCATTGCCAAGGCTCCTAGTTGCCCACCAGAATGAGATGGTAAGACCCTATTGCTGAAGATCCCATATGCTTGGGCTGCAGGTCACTGAGAAATCAAGCTGGAGCTAAGCTGGAAAGCCTGTTAACCAGCTGACAGAAAGCTGGAAAAAGCTATGTCTACATCAGCCCTATGGGAGACAGAAGTCATCAAGGGTGGTGAACAGCAGTGGACCTTGCAAGCCTTAGGACTGGCCAGCCAGGCCAAATGTGCCAACTGGGTCATTAGTGGCATGTCTATTGTGGGGCAAACCAACTGCTCTCTAATTGGACAGGAGGCCCACTCCACAGGAGGGAGTACATGCCTGGTACTGAAGACCTAGTCAAAAGCCTAGGGTGGGGGAGGTCATGAGCCCTAGGGGAGTAATGCCTGCTGTTGTCTGGCTAAATGCATATATTATGCCCACCAAACTGACTTATAAGTACTTTTTAAAAAATGATCATACCACATAATAATGCTACTCTCACTCTTGTCTAGAGAAGCTTCTCTTTTTCAGATGGTGGTGACCAGGAAAACTCAAAAGACACCATAGTGCTGAGATGTGACAGTGGAGTGTTCAGCACTGGGACATCTCTATCACACTTCCCAAGGCTCAAGGTCTATTGCAGAAGAGGTGGTGGAAAGATTGTAAGAGTCAAAGGAAGGGGAGGACTGTTTACAATGCAAACTTCCAGACACAAAATGGCCTTGATATTCATGACCTCACAGTACCGATAATACCTACACATAATGGGAGGAAAAGATGATGACACCAAAACAAAACAGAGACTAATTGAGAGGGGGAAGAGATATGGGGGAGGGTGTGGAGGGAATCATAATGGTTTATGGTCTGTAATTATGGAAGCTATTAATAAAATGTTTCTAAAAAGCCTTCTTCACTGTTCTAACCTGAATAAGTCTCAACACATAGTAAAGAAAAATAAGGAGCCAATTAGCACTGCATGTTTTTAATTAGTGGAGTAACATGTGAGTACAAGATGCAAGCAAGGCCACCATTGATGAGACACATTCAGGCACATCTAAGTCCATATACAGTTACAAACTTGTGTGATTAAATCAAATTTATTTAAATTTATATATGTCAAAAATGCCATAAGTAAGGGCCAGAGAGATGGCTCATTGGGCAAGAGTGCTTCTCAGACAAGCACGACAGCTGGAGGGAACCAGAAACTATCCAAGTTCAATTCCCCAGCACCCATGGAAACAGTTGAACATGACCATGCACATCTGGAACCTCAGTCCTGTGGGTAACGGAGACCTGAGTATCTCTGGGGTTCATGAAAATGACAAGTTGTAGAATCAGGAAGAAACTGTCTCAAGGAAACATTCAGAAGAACAAGGAAGGAGAAATATCCCACAGTCTCCTCCACACTCGTACACACGGGGCACCCCATTCGCACATATACACATACACACACACACACACACACACACACACACACTACACATATGCAAAAAATGCCATAAGTACAAATAAAGGGCAAACTGTGATGAAAATTATGACTCCATAAGAAGAAAATCAATGTTCATCATGAGAAAGTAGAAGAGATCTTTCTGGAAATAAGTCAAGTGCAGGAACACACAATCACAGATGGAAACACTTGTCGTCATTAAAAATGGGGGGAGCTCAACTTTATCTGTGGCCAATAATCATGAAATCAAGAAATGTGGGTGGTTGACCATGGGAGCAAAAGTAGATCATAGGTGAGGAGATTGTGCTGATCTGAGTGTATAACCAGAACCATAACTTCCAGGGCTCTGACGATATACTAAAATCTTTATATCCACTCCTGAAAATTCATATGTGACCCCCACATGCAAGTGTGTGTTTCTAATGACACTTATGAGGCATTGTTTATAATAGGTCAAACCTAGCAATACCCCCAAGATTAGTTAATGAGAGCCTTAAGACGTGAGGTTTATTTAACAGCACTGGAAAATTATTATGGCAACTGACTTTCAGAATAACATAAAAATCACAAAATTCATGTGATGCTAATTTTATTAAATTTCATACAGATTTAAGATGTTAGAAAAATTTTTGAATAGATATCAAATATTAACAATGGTTATATGGGGATTTTAGGAATAAATATATGTTCTTCTGATTTTTTTAGTTTTTCTAATTTTATTATTGTTTAAGACCTTTTTTAACAGGTGCTTGCAGTTTGTTGACTTTTTTAAAAAATCAAGTTGTAAACTTTTATTACAAATTTAAAATAAAGTTTTTAAAAAGACTTGGAGCAGATCATACTCAGCAAACTCACACAAGAACAGATAGACAAACACCACATATTTTCCCTCATATGTGGTTCTTAACCAGGTTAAGCTTAAACTGTAAGCAAACCTGATTAAGTAAATTGAGAGATTGTAAAAGGGGATGGAAGAAATTGGGAGGGGAAAATCAGAAGGTGGGGGGACCTATACAATAAGCTAAACCAATAATGAATCGATACCATAAAATCCTTACTTTTATACAGTAAACTCTGGAGGAAACTGTGGGCATAGCCTGGTAAGAGGAGCCATGAATAGAATGGAAGGAAGCCTAACCCCAAGAAAAATTGCTCAGGCCTGCAATTCTCTGTCGAAGTCATTGGTTCCTTCCCACACTAAGCTGTTGATCAAAGAGACCCATGAGGCTCCCAAAACAAGACAGGCTTTTGTCAAAGCTCTTGAATACCTCCCCAGACCAAAGGTAAGACTGTATTGCTGAAGAAACCACAGAATGTCATCATACAACACCAAGAGACCCTGCTGGATCCAGAATGGTAACCAGCTCCCAGATGGTAGCATGTGTAGCACTGGAAGGTGTTGCAAGAGCTGCCAGGGGAAATTGGTCAATAATATTTGGAGAAAGCAGAGGCCACTCATATATAATACAGATGGATGTCACGAGAATGCTGAACCCACTGCCATATGGAAGAGACCAGCAAGTCAAGAAGTGCTCACCTGTGCAATAATGGCGCCAAAGCTAAATGGGTAATCAACAGCTTTCATATTGGCTAAGAGATCCACTTAGTGACAAGGAACCCGTAACTGGAACTGGGACCCATGGCAAAATCTTATGGGGACCAAGAACCTGGGCTCCAAGGGGAAATTCCCAGTACCAGAGAGCTAAAGAGAGGCTACATCCATTAGAATCTTGCCAGATTAGCAATGTTTGTCTCATTTAATTTACACTGATCTCGCTCTCCTATGGAGATTCCCTTTGTAGTTTTCAGAAGACAGCAAGAGCCATGCACAGCCTAATTCCATCAACAAGCCATGGGATGATGGCTGACATCCTGGCAGGAGATGAACCACTCCTGGCCTATCATGAAGGCCCCAAATGAAACCTATGAGAAAATGACCAGACAAACAGGAGACCAATCACCACAGCAACTCTGATAACCCATGAAAGGCCAATGGAGACAGACACCAACGATACCAAACACAACCCAAAGCAGAAGTCCAGAGTCACTTAAGATCTCACCAATAAAGCAGACATAAACTCGCCCACCATGACTCAGGGAAACAAGCGGAAGAGGGGGCGGGAAGAGTGTAAGAGTCATGGTGGAGGAGACTATCCAGAGACATGGCCCCCCTCAGCAACAACACACAAAGGGGGGAAAACTGGCTACCTCTGGTGCAGTTCATAAACCCCTACCCCATGGACTAATCCAGTATGTGCACTGAGGAGGGACCCCAGTAGGGTGGGGACAGAGCAGAGGGAAATGGGGGTACCATCACAAGATTTGGTCATCCAATGTATCTAATTATTGACAATAAAGATTTTTTTAAAGAAATAAAAAAAAACTCAAAAATATTTAAAAAATCTCAACATGACCAGATACATGAACACACACACACACATATATATATATATATATGTGTGTATGTGTGTGTGTGTGTGTATGATGTGTATTTCTATTTCCCTAAAAACTAGTAATATGAGTAAGAGATGGTCTGTGGAAATACAAATAATATTAGTTTTCTTTTTATTTTATTTCCATCACTATTCCCTCTCATACTGGTTCTTTATTTTAAAATCAAGCTTATTATAATTAATCTAATTCAGTAGAGCCAGATCAGAGGTTATCCCTAGGTATGGGGTACAATCCTTGCACATAATATGTGTTCAGTAAATACTTGTTTAGGGAAATGAATAAAGACCCAAGTGAAAGGGTGTTCTTACCCTGTGTGGATAATTTCAAGGACACAATTTTAAGTCTATCTAAGTAGAGCATTGGTCCTGCTGTTTGACTACTTTTTGAAATGTCTTAATATTAACTACTCTAAAAACAAAAATCATTACTTCTGACAGATACTTTCTAAAATTTAATTGGTTTAACACTTATAATCCTGTGCAGCAAGTTAATTTGTTTAGCTACTTGGGGGCACATTTCACAATTAATTCTTTCCTGTGAGTTCACAGGGTTGTACTTTGCCTCACGAGAACGGGGTTGAGATTTCCTACAATGGCTGCCTGGGTGACAGGACCACCTGGGGTGAAAACTTTGAAAAAAAATAAAATTAGCTAGGCCCTGCTCTTACATAGGAATTTAATAAATTTATTGATCAGTCATTTATTTGTAAAGGTATCCGAAATTATGAGTCAGGGGTTCTAGCTTCGCTTATTCTAAGACAGGGAGACATCCTGACAAGATCGAAAAATGTTTAAATAATGTGAAATAAATGTCTTGCTTACCTAGTAAGACATTGGAATCCAGAAGCAACAAAAATTGAAGGAAACATTCACAGTAGGGCCTCACTAGGAGATATATTCACTTTCTAATTATCTTCGGCTTGGCTCCTATCACAGGGCTATTGAAAGAATTTATTGTACAGTTCTTACAATCAAAGATCTAAATGTAATTTTCTTTGTTTTCCTATAACTTAACCCAGAGCAAGGAGAGAAAACTGAACCTAGTCACTTGTGGGAGTTGCCTGCCAGGTGAGACCTGTCTTTTAGACTCCGTGGGCTTTCGTGGATAGGGCTGACCTGGTGTTGCAGTCAGCTTTCTAGTTGCTGCGCAGAAAGAACCCAAACAAAAGTGGCTTGTGGAAGAATGGGTTTATTTGGCTTACGGACTCGAGGGGAGACTCCATCCTGGCAGGGAAAACGATGGCATGAGCAGAGGGCTGGACTTAAGGGATTATAAACCAGCTTCCCCTTGCCAGTGTTTGGCACACCTTCCTGTCTCTATTTCCAGTGCTGTGGTGGAGGTGATGTCCAGCCCTCTGCTCATGCCATCGTTTTCCCTGCCAGGATGGAGTCTCCCCTCGAGTCCATAAGCCAAATAAACCCATTCCTCCACAAGCCGCTTTTGCTTGGGTTCTTTCTGTGCAGCAACTAGAAAGCTGACTACAGCACTCTGCTTCCCAAGTGCTGGGATGAAAGGCATGCACCACCATGCCTGGCCAGAAGCCTTCTAATTCCATGACTATTTGTCAATTCTTGGTTTTATTTTATTTTCTGAGCTATTGGAAAGTCCTTGCCTATTAAAGCATTTTCTCTATGTTTTTCTCCAGTAATTTTAGGTCTTACTTTAAGGTCTTTGGTCCATTTTGAATTGAATTTTGTACAGGGTGAAAGGTCGTGTTCTAATTTCATTTTTCAACTTATGATTATCCGGTTTTCTCAGTAATGTTTCCCAGCATTTGTTTTCTTTCCTCCAATGAATTTTTCAGCAACTTTGTCAAAATTCAGGTGGCTCATCTGTGTGTGTTTATTTCTGGGTCCTCGATTCTACTCCATTGACTGACATCTTTATTTTTGTGGCAGTCACATGAAGTTTTGTCACTATGTCTCTGCAGCTCTACCCTGGGAAGAGGACCCTACAGAAGCAGCCACAACTCATGGATGTGTCCATTACAAAAATAATATCCAAGGGACTGGAGAGATGGCTCAGCGGTTAAGGTACTTGCCTCCAGTACCTAAGGCCCCGGGTTCAATTCCCCAGGACCCACATATGCCAGACCCACAAGGTGGTGGCCCTGGTGCACTCTCTCTCTCTCTCTCTCTCTCTCTCTCTCTCTCTCTTCTCTTCTCTTCTCTTTCTCTCTCTCTCTGTGTGTATTCTCTGCTTGAAAATGAATAAATAAAATATTTTAAAATAATAATATCCAATTAGAAACACCTGCCTCTTCAATTACAAAATTTGGAGGAAGTAAAGAAATATCGATAGTGTGGTGTGTACTAAGATACTAGAGGTAGGGATGGAAAAGAAATTAGCAGAGCAAAATTAGCAATTAGTGGTAGAGCTATTATCCCCAACCTTCTTCCTACTTTTTGATACATGGTCTCACTGAATGGCTCAGGCTGACCTTCACCTCGCTATATACCAAGGAAGACCTTGAACTTGTATTCCCCTTGTCTGTTGAATGATCCTAGCTTCTCAGGTAGCTGGGATTGTAGACCTGTGCCACCATATCTGCCTAGAGTCTATTCTGTCTACATCCCTCATTGCCAGTATCCTCGTGAAAATTCTAGCTTCCTCTAGCCCACAATACTGTGGGAATTCCAGCTAGTCTTAATTAATGATAGTACAACTGCCTGTTTGAATAGTGATGATTCTTCAAAAGAAAACAAAATCAATCCCAGAATAGAAAGAATATACTCCTCAAAGCCACTACGAATGTTTTGAGTAGAAAAATTAGCCCAGTGGCCTTGGACTCTTCAAATATAGATGCCCACAGCACAGATGTAAAAATCCCTCCCCAGTTTTTTTTCTAATCAAATTAAGAAAAGGTGCTTTGCTACGGTTTATTGAATTCAATTTCTTGAATTAATGTTAGTCTTTAGCAAGAACCAGGAAGTTTCATGAAGAGACCAGAAAGAGAGAGATCAAGCATATTTTAAAGCTATCTTTTTAATAAATTATACTCATAATATCTAAGCAACTCACACTGTTCCCTCAAAGACTTTGTGTGTTTCTCTCCCCATCCAACCACTAGCTCAAGAAAGTCACATCTTTCTATTATTAATAAGGCAGTTCACCTCGGGTACTTCTTCAATTTCCTGTATTTTTTTCTAACACAAAGTTAATTTACTTTATCCCTCATCCCAAGAATGATAACAGTGTTTCGATAAAAGTGAACATTCATGATCAAAGAGAAGCTTGTATTATAAACAAATTATTACAACTGGGCTCCTTTTGAAATATTTTAACTTAATTAAGCTCAAACATGTTTTGCAAAGGTTTAAAAATCAGAAAGTGATTCAAGAACTATTCTAAGTGTTAGCTGATTTTTTCCCCTTAATATTAGAAGAGGGGGAAGTGACTTCATATAGTGATGCCCAAAATGGCACACAGATGTTGATTTTTTTT